>JAWPHD010012265.1:0-77133 GCA_037043455.1 Cyrtodaria siliqua
ATGTATTATTTCCACATGATGGCATGTATACGATTGAGCGAATAAAGAATAGTTGATTTGTTATTTGAATCGATTTGAATGATCATTCTTACCCAAACAGCAACTTTGACAACACATGCTGTTTAAGACGGGTCGCAAACAGACAACAAACAGATACAATAAAACGAGTAAATTTGCAACTTAAACAACTTTACTCTGTCTTACACATATTTAATGAATTAAACAGTTCAATAACATGAACACCGATCTTGAATAGTTTAAGCAATGAATAATACAAAGTAAACGTAACCTTTTATCACGACTTAGTGTTTTCCAAAAGTTTGTATGTCTCTATATTACGGAATCCTGTTAGGGCCATGTCGCGATCTCGCGTTTTCAATTTCGCGAGATTGCGAGATTGCGAAATAAATTTCGCATTCTCGCCGTATTCTACAATGAAAAAAACGCGAGATTTGCAATCAAACTTCGTGCAAACCTCGCGATTTTATATCGGCATATTGTACAAATGAAAAAAACGCGAGGATTGCAAATCAAACTTCGTACAAAACCTCGCAATTTTATTCTTATTAGATTACGAGAATAAGAAATATGTTTTCTTGTTTTTTGCCCTCTGGTACATCGGAGAAAAAACTGCGGGTTTCCTACCCAAACTTCGCGTAATTCTCGCGTTTTTGTCATGGTACAATAGGCCGATGTAAAAGCGCGAGAGGTTTGCACGAAGTTTTGATTTGCAAATCTCGCGTTTTTTTCATTGTAGAATACTGGCGAGAATGCGAGATTTTATTTCGCATTCTCGCGATCTCGTCCAAATAAAAACGTGATAAAATCGCGAGGTTCTGCACGAAGTTTGGATTGCAAACCTCGCGTTTTCTTTCAATGTAGAATAGGACGAGAATCGCGAAATTTATTCGCAATCTCGCAATCTCGCGAAATTGAAAACGCGAGATCGCGATGGCCCTAACAGGATTCCGTACTATATAGATCAAACTCTTAATCGTAAAGTAGTGATGATAGTAAAATCTCATGAATAATTGGTGTGCAAGTATTGAAATACGGAGGCAAATGATTGGTTAAAAAAGTAGAGTAAACACTAATTTAAGATGGGGTTTTAAAATAACAAGAGCATGATATTTCTTATGATAGAACCGGAACTCGTTATGTATTAAACGGAACTCGTTTAATCTGGAAACTAGACAGATCTTTCTTGTTTTGTGAAAATAGTACTTTATTTGAATTGGATGTGCAAGCGCAACTAATATCAATATAACCCCCTTTAAACTAATGGTTATGATTTAGCAAAATAAAAAGCCGAGTGGTCGAAATTTCCAGACAAACATTTTCATCTTTAAATACTCAAGGTTTATTACTAGAAGAGTGTTTCATGGAACACTTGTTTTGACTGTCATATGCTTACATGTATTCAGCAAGATGAATCTAACTATAGAAGCCTTGAATCCTTCATGAATTATGGAGCAGAATTTTCAAATTTATGAAAAGAGGCATGCCTCTGTAAATGGATAATTGTCTTAAGGAAGAACTGTATAACGTGTTATGACCATAGGCCAGTATATTGCCAAGTTACGAGGTAGGTTAGATTGCACGGTTATCGTTTTATGAAAAATGGCATATCTATGCTAAAATGAAAGTCAGTGTTATTGGACATGTGGAACAACATCTCTTGGGGAAGATGAAGATGTGTGTGAAGTTTCACAAACATAGGTCAAATATTTTTCAAGTTATGACCAAGGTAAGGTTGCATGTTAATGTGTACCGGACGACAAAAGTGATCTCTAAAACGATACAAGAAGGGGTATAACTCTGCATTGAACAACTCATAAGTAAGATAGGTATACAGTTCATGGACCATAGGCCTATATTTTGACAAGTTATGGACTAGGTTAGTGAGTTGAGGTAAAGTTTTATGAAATGGGGGAATAACTCTGCCAAATGAAATCAGAGTTATTGGACATGTCAGTAGTTCTGACAAAATAACTGGACAGAGAAGAACTGGATAAATTTATTAATGTAGTGGCCTAAGTATATATATATATATAATTCAAGTCATTATTAATGGCAACAGAATCGACGCGGCATTCCGATTGCAAACCAAGCTGAACGGATAAGACCATTTTAGCCTTCATTTGCAAATTTATTACACAAGTGAATTATGATAAATAGGTCATGCAAGTTAGATGATGAAAAAAGTGATTTCAAAGTTAGTTGTAGGTAAAGGGACACATGACAATCTTGGAAGTTTTTATCAAGTATTACTCTCGATTTATAATCCAGTATAATCATGCTTGCATTCATTGATAAAATGTTGCGTTTTTATTTTTTCTTCGTTATTCTACCATAGGTTTACATATATTATTGGTACACTAGGCTAGCGCTAGGATTTCTTTAGCCTCCTACTATACTATCATCAGGCCAAAAAAGAAATAGGTGTGTTTCCCATTGCATGCTCTAAAAAAATTGTGGTCGGTAGGCATTTTCTTTTTTTTTCTTTTGTTTCTTTTTCTACTTTTGGAGCAAGATATTGTGAGATTCTACATGTATTTATCATTTATCTCATAAACCCCATACAAGTTGAAGATACAATCAAATTTTCTCTGTGATGTCAGTGTTACCTCGATATATTGTGACAAATCATTGTTTAGAACAAATTTAATTTTTTTTTTTTTTTTTTTCATAAACGTTTTAGAGTCCGCCCTTAACAAAGGTCGGTCGGGCCACCGGAAACACAGGTAATTTTTTTTTGGTCTCAGGACAGAAATATTCAAAGACAATTTGCTTAATATTCTTCTTATAACTACAGTGATTTTTTTCACCCTTTTGGGAATGGTACCGGTACCCATTCAATTAGGAAAATTCGCGTCATTTTGCCTAAATTGGAAAATAGTTCACTATCACACAAAAGCAATTTGGGAATGGTACCGTTTTTCGGTACCACATATATAGAGAGAAAAAAAACAGTGATATTAATGATTGAACCAATGGAAGTTATGTAGAAAAAACTAACTGGAGCGCCGCGAGTTTTAAAGAATCAAGATTGCCGTGTGTCCCTTTCAAAGTGTGCCGGACGCTCAGACAATGTTTTCTTTCTATTCCTTGGGACATAACACATACCATCACAACTGGAAATTTTAGCCGTCGATTGTTCAACAATTAGTGAAAACCAATACAGTAAACATTCATTTATAGGTATGTTTAAATACTATTTATGTACACAGGTCAACTACATGCATTTAAACCCTTTTCTACTCAATACTTGTCACACGTACGCTCCTATTTTATCAATCTTTCAATTGGGAACTTTTTTTTTAAACATAGACTCATCATCGACTGTATGCTTGGTTATGTATGGTTATGGTTATGTTCAATAAAAATATGTCAATTTCTTCAACTTCTCAATGGATGTTGTTGTTTTGTATTGACTTGAGTTCGAAACCAGCAACTATACTTTTCTATCACATCACTCTCAATGGCACGGATGAAAGTGATATATGCAGGAGGAAAACCGATGATCCAGGGGAATTATTTTTTTTAGATTGAAATTATTTTTCATCACTTGGCTCCATTAGTATACCGTAGCATGCACTTTGTGAAAATGGCAGCAACTTGTCTGAAAAATAAAGAAAATGCACTTATTAGGTCAGATCTACCATCCATTCATCGGACTCCTGTGGGTATTGAGCGGCTTTATACTTTATTTATTCAGCTGACCAAACAAACTTGTGACCACTGTATAATCATCATATTAGTGATTAGTCTAAACTTAGATTCAATATCCTGCAGAAACAGGATTCGTGTACTACAGTAGGGTGCTGTTAAGTATATATTGGCCTGCATAAAGCGGCAGAGACACAGCAGTTACGATAGGATAGGGCTGTCGGTTAGGATCTTGGTTCGATAAAGAACGGTTCGGTGTTACGAACTTTGCTGGTGTTTACGGCAACAAGATTGTTGTTAGAGTTAGGAAGTAACTGAATCTGACTCTGTTGCAGAAGTAACTGATTAACTTTAATTTTGAACTGAACTTGCTTACATCAACAATTACTTGTTTAATAAACTATACGATCACTTTGCTATTCAACGTAATAAACTATACGAACTTTGACACGTGTTTGTTGTGTTGTTACACGTGCTTCTTATTTCAACACACACGTGTCAAAGTTCGTATAGTTTATTAGTTTACGTAGCTGAAATGAGGAATGACGTAATGAGGAAACAACCAGCATCCTACGTCTTTAGATAACAGAAGTTCAAAATATAAATCATGTCCTGGTATATCCGGATAGTGTCACTTTGCCACTTATGAACCCCCGGTTTCATCTGCTGAACACATTATACATGTATAATTCAATGCCTAAATTTTACCAGTTATAGAAATATAGTTGTCAGCATTTTCCTTTTATTTTACGTTGGTAAAATACCCATAAACGAGAAATGATAATGTATAAGTAAGTCCCCCATGCATGACTCTGTGACAGAGAGCTAGACCACTACCGTCAATGTATTTACAGTGTGTGTGTATAGCTCCTTGAAAAATAAAGTTTAATTGAAATGAACGCTATTTCTTTAAAAGAAAATAAATAAATAAAGTAAATGTAAATATTCAATGCAATGTTGGTATTTATTGAGCCGTGGCAGTGGCAGAGATATGACTTGAAATACATGTATGTAAATCAAAAGAAAATCATTTTTTGAGCCAGGGCCTTTTTACCAGTTTTGAGGGAAAGGGCCTTTGGCCTAAATTGGGGGATAATCATGAATGGGCAATGCAATTTCTGAGGTAATTCTTCCTAATATATTATTGTCATCAATGATGTGAAATGCTTTTTTCACCATATAAATAAGACTTGCAACTAAACCTCTATGAAATCCATGTTTTTAGTTTTCCTTCAACCTCAACAGTCAACTCGTCCAACCAAGAGTCACAGCGGATGTCAGATCAGAATATGTATTTGGTTCTGAAGTCATTCAGGCATCATGTCTCCCTATGGAAATAAATGAAACAATATATAAAACACATCTGTACATAACTATCATCTAGTGTATTTTCCACTGGTCCTTTGGGACTCAATAAAACCGAGTCTGCTGCTTTGATTCTCTTAATTGTGTTTGTTTCTCCCAAAGAATCACCTTTATCAGTAGTTATTAGCATGGGTGAGAGGGTGGGCAGGGACAGATGTTTTGAAATGGTTGTTGTTTGCTTGTTCTATTGGCTCACACGTCAAGTTATGAGGTTTGATTAAGGCATTTTCAACATCATGTGGTTTGGAACTTATGGGGGAATATCGGACAGGCAGGGTTTATCGGACGAAGTATAAATGCGTTATTTATACCTTTACTGTGTAGCACACGCAAGTGTCCGGGTCTGTTTCCTGTGAGAGAAAGCTGTTTTCTTTCCCGCGAAATAAACGGTTTTTTACTTTAAGGGTGTATAATACGGCAATTTTGATTGGCGGAGAAGCGTATTTTGCGAGTACTTTCCCTTTCACGGTTTCCCGGAAATGTTCAAAGGCGCCAAAATTTAAACCTTAGGTTTGTACGAAAGGTAAAGGGGTTTAACTTGTTAATTCTTTGTAAATTATGTGTTCATTAAATGAAATAATGTGTATAGATTCATAATTTTAAAGATTGGTTGTTTTTTATTGCAATGAACAACATATATATGGAAAATAAAAGTGTCCGATAAACCCATAGTGACATAAACGTTACAACGTAACGTACCGGGGTTTATCGGACAAGCTAAACTTGCATTTTTAGTGACTGTAGTAGAAAGAGACATAGATCTATTAGAATTCGAAAATGAATTAGCATCGTGGTAAAAGGTTTGATTTGAAAAAGAAATAGAGGTGCTAACCTTCGGATCTCTATCTCTCTCTCTCTCTCTCTTTTAACATATTAAACATCTTTCTTACATAGAGTGGAGTCTAGCAGACTAGATCTAGATCTATATACAAGAACAAATTAATATCTAGTTCTATTAAATGAAATATATTAATAAATTATCAATCATGTAATTGTTTGATAATGATGATGATGACGATGATAATTATTGACAATTTGCAACGCATGGAAAGCACATAGATCCAATGTATTAAGCATTTTACAGAGTATTGCATTGATTATAACAATGTATCAATATTACTATATTGTTCTAGATATGGAGACAAATGTTGTCAACCTGTTACGGGGAGAGGAGCTGGGATTTCACGCGAGTAGGGAGATATTCGTTGGTGTGACGCTGCTTGAACGTTTATTTAAAAACGAATGGTGTTTTGACCACGAATTATTATTTGAGTTGCATATATATATTAAAAGACTGGTCATTAAACATGAACGGGTTAGAACCACTGTCATTGCCACAGTAGAAAGATGGAAGGAAGAGAAGAAGGTCAAGGATGGCGACATTATTGTGGAGGATAGTCACGTTTTCCTTGTGCCATACATATCAGAATACCTTAGCGACTTTGATTGTACACAGTTGAACACCATTGTGGACGAAATTAAAACGAATTCATTATAGAATTAACAAATCAGGTGTTGTTAAAAATATAAAAATAAATGTAAAAACGGCATTAATCTTTATTAATTGATCACAGTCAAAATGTTTGCATCCATTTATAGCCGAATCCTAGGTCAGCTTGTCTCGGGCATTCTGCAAGGGTCAGTTCTTAGTCATACAGCATTCTCGCTTTATAGTATACCTTTAAAATATATAAGATTTACCACCAAATGCATAATGTCAAACTGTTATTTATCACTACGTCGTTGGGATTATCAGGGGCGTAGCTGTGCCTAAATCAATTGTAGGCACAATGTCTAGGTGGGTCCGGGGGCATGCACCCCTCCCCAGTGATTATTTTTAGAAGGAAGGCAACTCCTGCATTCTGACAGTATTTTAAGCAGCAAACAATTTTTTTTAACCCGCGATTTCAAGCTTTTTTAATCTGCGATTGCGCAACAAAACATCGGAACAGAACAAAATAACATATGTTAATATGAATACTTGCTTTCTGAAAATCTTTCGAAATTTTGCACAATCATGGTGTGTTTGGTTCCGAAAGACCCCGAGCGAAGACAGTTCGACTTGTATTTTCTGAAAGGACCACGAGTAAAAATTGATATGTTTTTATTGCATTTTTGGCATTTTTATTTGTTTGATTTCTGGGGACAATGTGTAGGCACGTGCCTACAGTGCCTACAGGCAGCTACGCCACTGATTATCATGCCAATCAGCGATCTATTCTAAAACTCATCAACTGTCAGATTTATTCAAGTCAAGCAGGTCTCATTCTATACCCATGTATGTAATACATATTGAAAATAGGTATCCTTTGGAAGCAACGAACGTAACCAAGCGAATATAGTTATTTTTTCAGATTTAGCGGGGTGCTAATGATCCACTATTTTTAGCTGAAGAATATCTAAACAAAATTGTAACAGTTGAGCAATAATTTGATTTCACAATATAAACAAGTCATACATACTGTTTAAACAAGTATGTCGTTAATTATATTTCATTTGTTGGTCGTGTATCAAACCTCACACTTACCATAACGGCATCCCAACAACGAAAATACTGCCAGATTATTAACATATTATAATTATCATCATCATCATCATCGTCGTTGTCGTCGTCGTCATCATCATCATGTAATGCATTGCGTTTAATTCCAGCAATGCCACATAAAGGAAAAGGGTTACGCTGTAACTATAACAGGAATGACCTGGAGAACGCAGTTACCGCTGTAAACTGCGGGATGAGTGTACGGCATGCGGCCGCTTCCTTTAATGTTCCAAGATCGACCCTGCATGATAGGGTATCTGGAAGAGTTGAAGTATTTGCGACACCGGGAAAGCAGACCATTTTCCCGCCTAACGTAGAGCGCATGCTTGCAGACAGAATTAAGGAAGCTGCAGAAATGGGGTTTGGGATTGACCGTAAGCAGCTTAAGGTCAAAGCAGCTAGACTGGCAGCTGACCTTAAGCTGCAGACACCGTTTAAGAATGGCATCCCTGGAGATGATTGGGTCAATGCCTTCCTGAAGAGAAATCGAATATCTCTCAGGTCGCAGGTTGCACTGTCAACTGTACGCAGCCGTATGTTGAATCCCACCGTGACCACTAAGTACTTCCAAGATTTAGGGAAGACTTTGGATCAACTAAATTTTCAAGACAAGCCACAGAGAATATGGAACATGGACGAAACTTCCGTTTCTCTGACACACAAACCCACTCGAGTGTTTGCCGAAAAGGGTTCTCGGAATGTCCCTGGACGAGTGGGGAACTCGAGGGAATCGATAACAGTCACCGCCTGTATCAACGCTGCTGGTACTGATGTTCCACCGATGGTGGTTATTAAAGGAAAAACAAAGAAATCATTAAATTCATTTAATGTCTCTGAAGGCCCACATGGGACTAAATGGCCGTACCAAACAAAGGGTTGGATGGAAGAATCCCTAGGTACGGAATGGTTCCAGAACGTATTCCTGCCCAACATTGGACCAGAACGCCCCCAGCTTCTTCTTTTAGATTCCCACAGTTCCCATGAAAGCCTAGAAATAATACAATGTGCCGTGGAAAACAAGATAGTCATGTTTGCCCTTCCACCACATACAACACAGTGGCTAAATCCTTTAGATAAGACAAGTGTTTGGACCGTTTTCCCGCGAGTATGACCGCACGTGCACACAATGTATGGCCTCATCTCCAAATAACCTGGTATGCAAGTGGGTGTGGCCCGCAATATTCAAGGCCTCATATGAAAAAACCTTTACCAAGCATAATATTACAAAGGGGTTTGCCACATGCGGTTTCTGCGTGGATGCCATCCCACAGTCACCCCACAGTCAGCGTTCAGACCCTCTGACGCATTCGATCAAGCGATGACGGGGACTTCCCAAACAACTAAAGAACAACCTGCAGATCACCCCTCTACGAGTGCCATGTGTGAAAGTGTAAGTATCTTTGTGAAGTATAACCAACCCTCATATTCTCTGGCGTTTTTTTTATGTGTATGAGCTGTAGTTGAACCCGTCCATTGTCTAGTAACAACCCTCTTAATTGACCGCTGTCACAGCTCATTTCCGCCACCCACTAGTGCTCAGGTACAATTATTTGGAGAAAAAAATACGGGGAGAGATTCCGATGAAATTAAATTACATTACACCTGACAGGCTGTTAATATCAAACATGGTAACTATTATATAATTTAATAACACACTACTGATTAAAATACGCTGAATTGCCTAAGATCCCTAATTTAGAAACAAAAATGGTATGTACGCTAATATTTGGGGGTGGAGTTTAATTTCTCCACCTAGGGAAGACGTTCAATAAATTAAACACTTACAGGATTCATGCAAGAGATATTGCTAATTTTGTTCGGTATGAAATTAAGTCTGCCAAAATTTAAAAAATATATTGATGCTAATTGGATGTACGATTTGGGTGGTCTATAAAATTCTTATTTTACCCGATTTTACTACAATATTTGTTGCTACTAATGTATACATGTATATGCAAGACAGTAAAATTGAGCTCTTATTTTCATTACAGGTCACCACTGTAACTAGATTTGAAACAAATGTACCTGAGGCTGCTGCCATAGGAAGTACTGGCGACGCTCCTGCCGTCCTCGGAACTGCGGATGACCTAGGAACCGTGATACTGGAGTCGGTGTCTGTGGTTGAGGTTTTGGAAGCAATAATGAATTCCGGCATAAACCTGAAATCCATGACTGTCGACGAAAACCTCATTGTACAGCCAATTGTGGCAGCCAAAGTTCAAGCCTTGTTTCAGCTACCGACTGTGCAGCAAGAGCAAGCAAAGCCAAAAAGAAAACTAACATCTCACAGGATACTAACCAGTGAGCAAATTGTAAATGAAAAGCGAGAGGTAAAGAGAAAAAAGGTCGAAGAATTAAAAGCTAAAGAAGAGAGAAAACTATCCAGGAAAATAAAACAGGAGGAAACGCAGAAAAGGAAAAAAGCGAAAATTATAATAAAAGAACTAGACCAGTGACAAACTGAAAAAGAATCAGTGTTGATTTGTTTATTAAAATGTTAATTTATTAACAGTTATAATCAGAAATTAAAAGTGAAGAAAAGTAGATAAAGCCAAACTATACTATATTTTAGATGTCAAAATGCAGAAAAATAAGATGTAGACCTAGATCTACTTAGCTGATTACATTTAATCAGTTGTTGTTGTTTTCTTTTTAAAAAAATAAAGCTGTCCGATAAACCCCATATGAGATTTTGATGTCCGATGAACCCCATTTCAGTGTCTGATAAACCCCTTGGTCGTCCGATACAACCCAGGTGGCGATATACCTACTAAAACGTTTGACTGACGCATGTATTCCGAGTTTTACACTTTCTGCTTAGCGCAGTATCTTGGACATGAATGTTCCTATCGAAATTAGTAGAAGTCATCCAAATTACGAAGCGCTATACCGTACGGTAATGTCTAAATCCCCATGGTGTCCGATATTCCCCCATATTACTCTAGTGTGGGACACGTAGAGATGTATTCCGAGAAAGATTTCATCAATTCAAATTGGTTCTAATATCTTCCATTCCTTTTCTAAAAAATAATTCCAGATTTCGGCGATTTTCGTCTAAAAACGCAACGTTTTCCCCCAAAACTCAATAAAGCCCCAACGCTCAGATGGCACACATGTCTCATTTTGAAGCTTAATGTATGTTCTTTCAGAAAATCATACCCTATAAAATTCGGGGTGGGTGGGGGTGTGGGGGTGGGGGGGGGTGGGGGAGGGGGGTGAGGGGGATCTACAGCCAGCTCAAGAACTACATGCCATGGGGCATGGCATGGAAACATGCATGTGCTTCGCATAAAAAATAATCAAACAAATTATGCAGAAAAACGACTTACAATTTATAACTTAACTTAAGTTTGTTATTTATCTGCAGGATTCTACGACAGTCAAACTGTTTCATTATTTACGTAAACACTGGCGTTGCTCTGCGTAGGCCCTGTAGGCCCGGGCCTACGCCTAATTTTCAGAAATAGAAAAATTAAAGATTCCAAAAAATGCAATATTTCATATATATTTGTTTAGTTATCTTTGTTATCTTTGCCCGTCTCAAATATACGTCAGCACGCACCTAATGCATTTTAACATTAAACCAATTCGGGTGGGGTGGGGGTGGGGGTGGGGACATGTCCCCGGACCCCACTAGCATAATAACTTTAACTGCGGGCCTATGTCGTCTAAAAGGTCAAGCTACGCCCCTGGTAAAGTTAACACACTGAAGACTGTGTAACATCAGGTTCCATGATATGCCCCACAACTCGCCTGTTTCAACTTTTACCTTCTACGTATGCATGACGTAATCTGACGTAGAACGTTTATAAAGGCGTTCACGCCAGTAACAGAGGTACGCGTAAAATCGATAACGGCAGTCTGAATCGCGAGTTGTACAAAAAAAATGGCGGCGTTTTGAGATTTTTTCAATGAAATAGTCCGGCACTGTTCACAAAAAAAAAAGAATCCCTGTAGCGGAGTATCAAAATGATCAAAAATGCTGAATAATTAGTTCCTGGCGCACCCACGGCACACAACAAAACTGGGGTGGTCTGTCTCTACCACAAAATATCTCCCGTCATATATGGCCTAACATGTGCCAAAAAATGACGCAACACACCATTCAAACAAACAAACAAACAAAATCCTTTTATTGTTTTATGTGAACCGAGTCGAATGTATGTTGAGAAATTTTGGCATACGTATGTATCTAATTATAAATATTATTAATTGCAATTTTAAGTGATTTGAACTGTTATTAAAATCTTAACCAACCCTTTGCCGATGATGGATAGTAATGACGCGTCATTTAAATGTAGGTACACTTCCTTAAAACCTGAGGGAAATACGTTGTTGGACTAAACTGGGTTTTTGAAAAAAATAAGCAGGAGCTTAATTTAAATTATCGTGCAACTGAATTCGAAGATCTAAGCGTCGCACAGACAAATATATTAAACTAGACACGTCCTCTCTACACTCGCACACTCTCGATCACGCAGTATATGTACGTTTCTTTCGTTTCTTAGTTCATGCATGCAGACCTTAGGTAAACGCTATATTTACAAATCTTGGAATTCCGCCTGCCATGGGATACTTGTGATTTGTTTTGTTTGTATGGTGTTTTACGACATTTTTAATACATGTAAGGTTATATATGATTTTTTTTGGTGTTGGAGGCAGACAACGCACTTTTCCTGTGATACTTGTGAAATGTTTTGATAGATTCAATGTAAGCGTATATATAGAGGATATTTGTTGTTTTGGAGTGAATAACATATTTTATTTCATCGAGAAATGAGAAAACTTTATATTTTCACGAATGCGATGGATCAATTATTTAAGCAATTTCAGTGACTGAACCGTTTTACACACCTGGCTCCGCGCCCTGTTCACGATGACGTAACGAAACGTTACATGACGTCACTTTTTTTGAAACCGTTAACGTCATAGAAAGAAAGTAATTAATTAAATAAACAGTGGGTGTAACAGTATAACAGTTGGAATATCTTGTGAGGGTCATGTGAGTCGTGTTACTGTGCATTTGTGTTGGTTGTACATTAAAACAGCAGTCCCGGCAGCTACTGTGGAAATAACAGTGTGGAATAACACTTTTATTTCACTGATATAATACAGTATTTCATTGCTTATCATAAAATAAAAACGTATTCATGGAGAGGATCATAAACATGGACTCGATAACTTATTATGCATTAGGCTTTATTTTATTAAGCATATTGTTTTATGTTTTACGAAACACGTTTCAAAGTGGGATTCATTATGAGGTGAGTTTAGTTAAAATCAATAAATCAGATAGTAACTTGCTAAATAAGGAAGTGTTTAATCAAGATATGAGTTGGTTGATAACAAGGTAGACCTCATTCGCAACATCTCGATCAATCCATCGAATCTCGAATGTATCTAAAAGGAATCCATATTGGTGAGGCCTTCCCAGGGGTTTTGGGGATCTGGGGAACATGGCCATTTATTTTTAGCGAACTGGGGAACATTGGCAATTACTTTAAGGGATCCGGGGATCAAATGCCTACTTTAGGGATCTAGGGAACAGTGCCCTAAAAGAAAATGAAAGAAACAAGTACCTATTTTAAATTACGTATAATAATTTACTTTTAAAACATGACATTTGGACTGCTGTTCACTGCTGATTGCTTTGAACGGCTTAAGTATCACCTTTTACGACGGTTTTTAGTATTGCCCATTTCTCAATCGGATGTCTAACAGAGAATATCAACTTTCCTGTTCAACTGAAAGCGTTTGCACGGCGATAAACATTAAGCTGTTGTGTTCATGCGTGTCCAGTCACAGATCAGCAGAGTTTATGCCGTTGTGCAGAGTCGTCCGTTTATATGTCTGTCCGTCCGTACAACAACATTTTTTGTGACGATTACTCCTCTAAAACTATTAAATAGATTTTCATGAAACCTTGTAATTCAGGTCGATGTGAAATCCAAGATGCCACCAAAGCTAAAAGTAGATGTTTAGAAACAATGTTTTATAGCGACTACTTCTCTGAAACTACAAGTGATACTGATATGGGACCGTTACTGAAATAATCAGCATGACTTAATGTTGCCTTTGTTGGTCCTTGACGAATAACTCATTTTGATTCGACTTGAAACATTACCACCAGCGGACAATTTTGCTTACATAGAGTTATATAGGAAAATCTTGTGGCGACTACTCCTCAAAAACTACTTGATGGATTTTTAGAAACTCTATAGGAATGTTGCTCTTGATGTCTAGTTGGTCCTTAGTAAAACTCAAGATGGCCACCATAGCTAAAAATATGATTTTGTGGCGACTTCTTCTCACAATCGATAAGGGTATTGATTTGGAACCTTTACCAAATTGACTGTCATAAGATATTGTTGATCCTACACAAAATTCATTTTGATTCGATATCAAACCTGGCCGCTAGCGGATTTGAGGGACTCTTCCTGAAACTACTATAGATGGATTTTAATGAAACTTTACATGAATATTGCTCTTGATGTCTAGTTGGTCTAGTAAAAATCAGGTACACAGGAAGTTAAATATGGCCACCATACCTAAAAATTGATTTTAGAATTGGAATTGTGTGGCGACTATTTCTCAAAAACCACAGTGGTATTGATTTTGAACCTATACCAAAATGACTGGCATGAAATATTGTTGATTCTAAACAAAGTTCATTTTGATTCAATGTCAAGCATGGCCGCCAATGGGCATCTTTGTTTACATAGAGTTGTATAGGAAAAACCTGTGGCGACTGCTCTTTTGAAACTACTTGATTGATTTCTTGGTGTCTAGTTGTTTACAAATAAAGCTGGTCGACATTTCAAGATGGCTGCCATACTTAGATTTTAAAAAATACAATTTTGTGGCGACTACTTCTCAAAAACTATAAGGGTTATTACTTCGGAACCTTAACCAAATTGATTGGCATGACATGTAGTTGGTCCTAAACAAAATTATTTTTGATTCAACATCAAATATGACCGCCAACGGACATCTTTGTTGGATAGTTATATATAGGAAAAACTTATGGCGACTACTCATGAAACTACTTAATTGATTTTTATGAAACTTTATAGGAATGTTAGCTGTTTGGCTCTATGTCTGGGTCTGTGTCTGGTCTGTCTGGTCTGTCTGGCTTTCTGTATGACTCTCTGCCTAGTCTGGCTGGCTCTCTGTCTGGCTAGTCTGTCTGGCTGGTTTGTCTGGCTCTCTGTCTGGCTAGTCTGTCTCTCTCTCTCTGGCTGTCTGACTGTATGTCTGGGTTTGTGTCTGGTCTGTCTGGATATCTGTTTGACTTTCTGTCTGGCTGTCTGGCTAGTCTGTCAGTATCTGTCTGGCTAGTCTGTCTGGATAGTCTGTCTGGTTAGTCTGTATGGCTAGTCTGGCCCTCTATCTGGCTGTCTGGGTCTGGTCTGTCTGTCTATCTGTATGATTCTCTGTATGGTCTGTCTGGCTCTCTGGCTAGTCTGTCTGTATCTCTGTCTGGCTAGTATGTCTTGCTAGTCTGACTCTAACTGCCTGTCTGGCTCTATGTCTGTGTCTGTGTCTGGTTTGTTTGGCAATCTGTATCACTGTCTGATGGTCTGTCAGGCTGTCTGGCTAGTCTGTCTGGCTCTCTGTCTGGCTATTCTGCTTGGCTCTCTGTTTGGCTAGTCTGTCTATCTGTATGACTATGTATGGTATATCTGGCTGTCTGGTGTCGGACTCCTCTGTCTGGCTCTCTGTCTGGCTTATCTGACTGGCTAGTCTGAATCTCTGTCTGGCGTTCTGGTTCTATATCTGGGTCTGGGTCCGGTCTTTATGGCTATCTGTATGACTCTCTGTATGGTCCGTCTGGCTGTCTGGCTAGTCTGTCTAGCTCTCTCCCTGGCTCTCTGTCTGGCTAGTCTGTCTCTCTGTCTGGCTCTATGTCTTTCTCTGGGTTATGTCTGTCTGGCTATCCGTTTGGCTTTCTGTATGGTCTGTCTGGTTGTCTGGCTAGTTTGTCTGCATCTCTGTCTGGCTAGTCTGTCTGGCTAGTCTGTCTGGCTAGTCTGTCTAGCTAGTGTGGCCGTCTATCTGGCTGTCTGGCTCTATGTCTTTGTCTGGTCTGTAGGGCTATCTGTATAACTCTCTGTATGGTCTGTCTGGCTCTCTGGCTAGTCTGTCTGCATCTCTGTCTGGCTAGTATGTCTGACTCGCCTGTCTGGCTAGTGTGACCCTCTGTCTAGCTATCTGGCTCTATGTCTGGGTCTGGGTCTGGTCTGTTTGGCTATCTGTATGACTTTTTGTATGGTCTGTCTGGCTCTCTGGCTAGTCTGTCTGGCTCTCTGTCTGGCTCTCCGTCTGGCTAGTCTGTCTGTCTCTCTGTCTGGCTAGTCTGGCTTTCTGTCTGTTTTCTTGCTCTGGTCTGTCCGGCTATATGTGTGACTATGTATGGTATGTCTGGCTGTCTGGATGTTTGGCTAGTCTGTCTGGCTCTCTGTCTGGATAGTCTGTCTGGGTAGTCTGGCTCTCTTTCTGGCTGTCTTGTCCTATGTCTGGCTTTGGTTCTGGTCTGCCTGGCTATCTGTATTACTCTCTTTATGGTCTGTCTGGATGTCTGGCTAGCCTGTCTGGCTAGTATGTCTGGCTCTCTGGTTTGTCTGGCTCAGGTGGCAGCTGTTCACCACTGTCAACCACTCACATGGCAGCTTACACCACTCTCTACCACTCAGGTGGCAACTGACACCACTCTCCACTACTCAGGTTGCAGCTGACCACCACTCTACACCACTCACGTTGCAGCTAGTCACCACTCTCCACCACTCACGTGGCAGCTGGCCGCCACTCCACACCACTCACGAAACAGCTTGCCACCACTCTCTACCGTTCAGGTGGCAACTGACCACCACTCACCACCACTCACGTTGCAGCTAGCCACCACTCTCCACCACTCGCGTGGCACCTGGCCGCCACTCTCCACCACTCACGAAGCAGCTGGCCACCACTCTCTACAACTCAGGTGGCAGCTGGCCACCACTCTCCACCACTCACGTCTCAGCTGGCCACCACTCTACAACAAACACGTGGCAGTTGGCCACCACTATCCACCACACACATGGCATCTGGCAACCACTCTCCACTACTCACGTGGCAGCTGGCCACCACGCACTACCACTCACGCGGCAGCTGGCCACCACTCTACACCACTCAAGTGGCATGTGACACCATTCTCTACCACTCAGGTGGCATCTGACCGCCAATCTCTACAGCTCAAGTGGCAACTGACACCATTCTCCACCACTCATGTGGCAGCTGACACCACTCTCCACTACTCAGGTGGCAGCTGGCCACCACTCTACACCACTCAAGTGGCAGCTGACCACCACTCTCCACTACTCACCTGGCAGCTGACACCACTCTCCACCACTAACGTGGCAGCTGGCCACCACTCTCTACCACCCATGTGGCACTTGACACCACTCTCCACCACTCACGTGGAAACTGATTACCACGCTTCACCACTCAATTAGTTGCTGTCCACCACTCAAGTGGCAGCTGGCACCACTCTTCACCACTCAGATGGCAACTGGTCACCACTCTACACCACTCACGTGGCAGCTAGCCACCACTCTCCACCACTCACGTGGCAGCTGGACAACACTCTCCACCACCCATGTTGCAGCTGACACCACTCTCCACCACACACTTACGTGGAAGCTGGTTACCACGATCCACCACTCAATTAGTCGTTGGTCACCACTCTCCGCCATTCAAGTGTCAGCTGGCACCACTCTCCACCACTCATGTAGCAGCTAGCACCATTCTCTACCACTCAGGTGGCAGCTGGCCATCACTCCCTACCATTCCGGTAGCAGCTAGCACCACTCTCCAACACTCAAGTGGCAGCTGGTCACCACTGCCTAACACTCAGGTGGCAGCTGGCCATCACTTTCTACCATTCAAGTGGCAGATTGTTACCAGGCTCCACCACTCATGTGGCAGCTGACCACCACTGCCCACCACTCAAATGGCAGCTGGTCACCACTTCCGACCACTCAGGTGGTAGCTGGCCATCACTCTCTACCACTCAAGTGGCAGCTGGTTACCAGGCTCCACAACTCATGTGGCAGCTGGCCACCTCTCTTCACTACTCACGTGACAGCTGAAGCAACACAGAGGTCATGATGAAGGCTAAACGACAAGACAAACTATTTCAACATATTGGGTTACTACCACTTTGCCAGGGCAGGCAGTACACTAATGATACATACCAGTCATACACGTGTATCGTTAGTATTATAATATCCTAAACATATATGTATAGGATAGAGCTATGAAGAGAAATCTTCACCATTAAGAAACCGAAAGGGAGGGAGCGTAGCAACCGACCGCGGTGTCTTAGTGGTGAAGATTTCTCTTCATAGCCTCTATCCGGCTTAGTGTTTAACATAGTTTTATCGATAGTCTCTATATAGGTCAAGCTGTAAAGAACGCTGGTAGTAAATTCTTCATGGGTACATGTAGCCAGTATGAGAAATTCTGAGTCATCTTATTGGTTTAGAACCTAGGGTAAACACTAACTATTGATAGAAAATATAATGATGACATCAAAATATATCGATTGATTATTATCATAAATTAATGTGACCGTAAACCATAACAACGAAGGATTATACTTTCACTTTCAATTTCCAAAATAGGGGCTATGTTTTACTTACCAGATTTTAAAGGGACATACCGCAATCTCATTTTGTTTACATTCTACGTGACTTGCATTTGTTCAATGATCAATGTTAATTATAAGAATAGTAAAAGGCAAATTGTTTTCGCAAATTATTGACTGTTGATTATATTGCACAAATACTATATTTAAAGCTATGATAGAATAAGACGAAACAAAAGAAAACTCTCTTTTTGTATAAATTATATGCAAGTAGGTTTGAAGTCAAAATGATACTGCATTTATTATTAAAAAAGAGAGACGTTTGATACACGCTTCAAGATTGCCGCGTGGCCTTTTAATGTATTTTATTATAGTAAATTCATAGACTATGATATGGGGCAACATTTGGCAGGTTGATGTCTGCTTACGAATCATTCAAATATGAATCTAAAAAGTCAAATGAGAATTTAAATTTCACTTTTTCAAAACCCTCTTGAACCGATAACACTACCATATTTTCGCTTTCTGTTTACCTAAACGAGCAGTTACAATCTTGTATCTGATGTCAGATTTAAATTCCTTCCTTATCCATTTATCTCTGGAAACTGCCACACACCCTGACGGGTAAGTTTCTAGCAGGTTATATATCTCATTATCAGCTTATTTGATACTGCAGATGTATACAATATCTTGTTTACATTAAACTGCTGACCTTGTTTTATACCAGTGGAATTTCTGATTTCTATAAATAAACGGCTCTTCTAGGAAATCCCGTGTTTCTAAATATAGCCATTCGCTTTATTTATAAAGTTTGACAGCTGTAAAAACGGGTGGTCACTTTGTTGGAAATCGTTCGGATTAACGGATCATTTTCTAACATCAGCTCATGTTTGGAACATACCATTGGTACAGATATTTAATATATAAGTGAGCTGGACCGGCCACTATATAAAGCTGCTGTTTTATGAATCAGTAAGTTAAATAGTTTTCCAACTTCCTTCTTCTCATTACGTAATTGCGTCGCCATTTTTAAATACAGTTCCCGCAGAGTCTTATGTGTTGTCTTAACGGTGATTAAATAGATTAAAAGCTGCATCACGAGTCTGTATTGCCATAGAAACGTGAAATTATCATTGCCATGGCGGATTTGTATTGACTGGCATGGTCCAGTGGATAGATAGCACGGTGGACTTGAAACCGGAGGACGCGGGTTCAAGCCTAAACGGCGCCACAGAGTTTCGCCGGTTTGTTCTTGGGCAAGGCACTTTCCCTTAGCCTCGCCCGTTGGATGGGAACGAAAACCGGGTGGTACCGTGTATCGGGGTCTATCTTCTGAGCACTTAGGAATCTATTCGTTAGACAGTTACCGGATTCCTATGTATTCTTGCACCCTCTCTGAGCATGGCTCTAAATATGATATACTGTGTGTTAAAGAGCCGTTAACCGTTAAACAAGATGCAATTCGTATCTGTAGTGTTGCCATATACATGTATCATTACCATGTGTATGTATCATATATAGTGTTGCCATTGCCAAGGGCGGACGACAGTTTGTGTATTGTTGTCTTTTTAGGGGTGTTTATATTGTGGAAGCGTGACTTAATGTTTATGTTTTATATATTTATATTATATATATATAAACGGCATTTGATACCATATCAAGTATGATATGAGGCAATACTGAAAATTAGCATCTTCTCGCATTATTAATTTTGTATTACAATGCCATAATTAAAATCCGAAGATTTAATGTTTTATAGGGTTTGAATATAGTATTGGTGAAATATAATCAACACATAGTAACAGGCACACACACACAACGCATAATAACAGGCACACACACAACACATAGTAACAGGCACACACACAACACATAGTAACAGGCACACACACAACACATAGTAACAGGCACACACACAACACATACTTTCAACTGTTTAGATAAGTATTACTAATGATTTACAATGTGATAAAACTAACGAGACTTTAAAGAAAGCAATATTGCCGCGTGTCCCTTTAAAGGGTACATTATCTATAAGGTAGCTGTCATCGAAGGCGAAATCTATTTATTTTTTAAATTTTTGAATTATTTAGTTTTTGTATCTCATTTTCTTGTCTCTTACGGATGGCGGGAGGTATACAGTACTGGTTCTAACCAGGAAAAATGGGGTGGTCTGTCTCTACCACAAAATATCTCCCGTCATATATGGCCTAACATGTGCCAAAAATGACGCAACATACCATTCAAACAAACAAACAAAATTATTTTATTGTCGCGTTATAGTTTTTAACCTGCTTTATGTGATCCAAGTCGGATGTATGGTGAGACCTTTTGGCATACGTATGTATATAATTATAAATATTATTAATTGCAATTTTAAGTGATTTGAACTGTTATTGAAATCTTAACCAATCCTTTGCCGAAGATGGATAGTAATGACGCGTCATTTAAATTTAGGTACACTTTCCTTAAAACCTGAGGGAAATACGTTGTTGGACTAAACTGGGTTTTTGAAAAAAATAAGCAGGAGCTTAATTTAAATTATCGTGCAACTGAATTCGAAGATCTAAGCGTCGCACAGACAAATATAACTAGACATGTCCTCTCTACACTCACACACTAAGTCTCTCGATCACTCTCTCGATCACGCATTACATGTGTGTTTCTTTCGTTTCTTAGTTCATGCATGCAGACTGCTAAGTTTATACATTCGGTAAACGCTATATTTACAAGTCTTGGAATTCCGCCTGCTATGGGATACTTGTGATTTGTTTTGCTTGTATGGTGTTTTACGACATTTTTAACACATGTAAGGTTATATATGATTTTTTTTTGGTGGTGGAGGCAGATCACGTTCCTTGTGAAATGTTTTGATAGATTCAATGTAAGCGTATATAAGCGTATATTATATAATCATGGAGAGGATCACAAGCATGGACTCGATAACTTATTACGCATTAGGCTTTATTTTATTAAGCATATTGTTTTATGTTTTACGAAACACGTTTCAAAGTGGGATTCATTATGAGGTGAGTTTAGTTTAAATCAATAAATCAGATAGTAAGTTGCTAAATAAGGAAGTATCAATATCTTATTGTTTACTCAAGATATGAGTTGGTTGATAACAAGGTAAACCTCATTCGCAACATCTCGATCAATTCATCGAATCTCGAATGTATCTAAAAGGAATCCATATTGATGAGGCCCTCCCAGGGGCTTTGGGGATCTAGGGAACATGGCCATTTATTTTTAGGGATCTGGGGAACATTGGCAATTACTTTAAGGGTTGAGGGGATCAAATGCCTACTTTTAGGGATCTAGGGAACAGTGCCCTAAAAGAAAAATAACGAAACGATTTGTTTTGCTTGTATGGTGTTTTACGACATTTTTAACACATGTAAGGTTATATATGATTTTTTTTTTGGTGGTGGAGACAGACCACGTTCCTTGTGAAATGTTTTGATAGATTCAATGTAAGCGTATATAAGCGTATATTATATAATCATGGAGAGGATCATAAGCATGGACTCGATAACTTATTACGCATAAGGCTTTATTTTATTAAGCATATTGTTTTATGTTTTACGAAACACGTTTCAAAGTGGGATTCATTATGAGGTGAGTTTAGTTTAAATCAATAAATCAGATAGTAAGTTGCTAAATAAGGAAGTATCAATATCTTATTGTTTACTCAAGATATGAGTTGGTTGATAACAAGGTAAACCTCATTCGCAACATCTCGATCAATTCATCGAATCTCGAATGTATCTAAAAGGAATCCATATTGATGAGGCCCTCCCAGGGGCTTTGGGGATCTAGGGAACATGGCCATTTATTTTTAGGGATCTGGGGAACATTGGCAATTACTTTAAGGGTTGAGGGGATCAAATGCCTACTTTTAGGGATCTAGGGAACAGTGCCCTAAAAGAAAAATAACGAAACGATTTGTTTTGCTTGTATGGTGTTTTACGACATTTTTAACACATGTAAGGTTATATATGATTTTTTTTTTGGTGGTGGAGACAGACCACGTTCCTTGTGAAATGTTTTGATAGATTCAATGTAAGCGTATATAAGCGTATATTATATAATCATGGAGAGGATCATAAGCATGGACTCGATAACTTATTACGCATAAGGCTTTATTTTATTAAGCATATTGTTTTATGTTTTACGAAACACGTTTCAAAGTGGGATTCATTATGAGGTGAGTTTAGTTTAAATCAATAAATCAGATAGTAACTTGCTAACTAAGGAAGTATCAATATGTTATTGTTTACTCAAGATATGTGTTGGTTGATATCAAGGTAGACCTCATTCGCAACATCTCGATCAATTCATCGAATCTCGAATGTATCTAAAAGGAATCCATATTGATGAGGCCCTCCCAGGGGTTTTGAGGATCTAGGGAACATGGCCATTTATTTTTAGGGATCTGGGGAACACTAGCAATTACTTTAAGGGATCAGGGGATCAAATGCCTACTTTCAGGGATCTAGGGAACAGTGCCCTAAAAGAAAAAAAGAAACAAGTACCTAATGTTTACGTATAATAATTTAGCTTTAAAACATGACATTTGGACTGCTGTTCACTTCTAATTGCTTTGGATGGCTTACAGTATCACCTTTTAGTAGCGCCCATTGCTCAACAGGATATCTAACAGAGAATATCAACTTTCCTGTTCAACCGAAAGCGTTTGCACGGCGATAAACATTAAGATGTTGTGTTCATGCGTGTCCAATCACAACAGCATAGTTTATGCCGTGGTGCAGAGTCGTCCGTCTATTTGTCTGTCCGTCCGTCCGTCCGTCCGTCCATAAAATATATTTTGTGGCGACTACTCCTCTAAAACTATTACATAGATTTTCATGAAACCTTGAAATTGAGGTCGATGTGAAATCCAAGATGGCCGACAAAGCTAAAAATAGATGTTTAAGAAAGAAGTTTTTATAGCGACTACTCTCTGAAACTACAAGTGATACTGATATTGGACCGTTACTGAAATGATCAGCATGACATAATGTTGCCTTTGTTGGTCCTTGACGAAAAACTAATTTTGATTCGACTTCAAACATGGCCACCGGCTGACAATGTTGCTTACATGGAGTTATACAGAATAATCTTGTGGCGACTACTCCTCAAAAACTACTTGATGGATTTTAGAAACTTTATAGAAATTTTGCTCTTGATGGCCACCATAGCTCTTCTCACAATCCATAATGGTATTGATTTGGAACCTTTGCCAAATTGACTGTCATAAGATTTGTGGATCCAACACAAAATTCATTTTGATTCGATATCAAACATGGCCGCTAGCGGATTTGTGGGACTCCTGCTGAAACTACTAGATGGATTTTAATGAAACTTTACATGAATAGTGCTCTTGATGTCTAGTTGATCACGAGTAAAAATCAGATACGCGAGAAGTTTAAGATGGCCACCATACCTAAAAATGATTTTAGAATTATAATTTTGTGGCGACTATTTCTCAAAATCCATAAGTGGTATTGATTTTGGACCTATACCAAAATGACTGGCATGACATATAGTTGATTCTAAACAAAGCTGATTTTGATTCAATGTCAAGCATGGTCGCCAATGGCATCTTTGTTTACATACAGTTGTATAGGAAAAACCTGTCGTGACTTGATTGATTTTCATGATTGATTTCTTGGTGTCTAATTGTTCTTAAGTAAAAATCAAGTTGGTCGACATTTCAAGATGGCGGCCAGTGTTTCTAAAAATAGATTTTAAAATTGTTGTGGTGACTACTTCTCAAAAACCATAAGGGTTATCAATTCGGAACCTTAACCAAATTGATTGGCATGACATGTAGTTAGTCCTAAACAACATTATTTTTGATTCAACATCAAATATGGCCGCCAACGGACATCTTTGTTGTACAGTTAAATGTAGGAAAATCTTATGGCGACTACTCATGAAACTACTTAATTGATTTTCAGGAAACTTTATAGGAATGTTGTTCTTACTGTCTAGTTGGTCCTAAGTAAAAATCAAGTTGGTCGGAACTTTAAGATGGCCACCACAGATACAAACAAGTTTTTCAAAGTAATTTTTTTTTGGCGACTGCTGCGTATGTTTTTTTGATTTAACGACAAACATGACCACCAACAGCCATTTTTGTTTGACACTACTAGAAGGATTTTGATGAAACTTTACAAGAATGTTACTCTCGTTACAAAAAGGATTTTCTTTTGAGAAATATTTAAAATAAGACGTATTTACTCTGACGAAAACTTATATTGTTTAATAACTAACAAAACGTATTGTTTAATGATTAACAAACATAACCCGTTCAAATAATGACAAACATATAAAATGTTATGATAAAGGTGTAGCTGTTCAGATCTTCAGGAGAGTGTTTCAAGGTCATCTTATTTTGTGTGTGTGTGTGTGGTTTTGTGTGTGTGAGAGGGGGTGGAATGTAAAACATGAAGTCAACTATGTCAAATACGAGGAATCTGAAAGTTATAATTGTACCTATTGCTGGGGATAAATACAAAAAAATGGCTTAGAAAAAACCTACAGAACGCGAGTGTTTTTCATTATGGTGTGTAAAAGGTAAAAGCAGTCCAGAGAAGACTACAGTATGTGTTTACATTTATAAGAAATATTAAGCGAACAATATTGGGTACTTTAGGCAGCTGTGTTTAACACTTTCGGGGATCTAGGGAACAATGTAAATACGTTTAGGGATCTATGGAACATGAATACAATACTTTTGGGGAACTTTGGAAAATACTTTTGGGGATCTGGGGAACATTGGCCATTACTTTAAGGGGGATCTGGGGAACAAGGATCACACACACACACACACACACACACACACACACACTCTCTCCACACCCTCGGGAGGGCCTCATTGATTATGTCATACTAACATGGCGGCGCCCTGGATCACAGTAGATTTTCGCCAAAAGGCATTGACTTTCAAAATCAATATAACATTAACGTTTTGCAAAATCGTTTAGCCTTTTGTTCTTTGAAGTTTCTATAGTTTATTTACAAGAAAGCGCTGACTTACAACGCAAACCATACACCAACACGTGTGTGTGTATGTTAATATACATATATAGTTCAATTGACTTCCGGCAAACACAAATTGCCAAAAGTGTTAGCATAGAACTTCATTCTTTTGTCATCTTTTTGTCATGCTCAATAAAGGTCTTCATCATGAACGTGCGTGCTATCGTAAATGGAGTGTCTTCTATAGAATTGACAGCAACTCTGCGATTTTGCAGGTTAGAAAGTGAAAAGTGTCGATTCTTACGGATGGCGGGAGGTATACAATACTGGTTCTACCAAGTAAAAATTATGTGGTCTGTATCTGCCACAAAAATCGATATATGGCAAATGACGTAAACCCTATTCAAACAAAAGCAAACAAACACATTTCGATGTAAATGGAGGATGAGTCTTGGGGCCATATATATCATTTTTTTGTGTTTGTGAATCTCAAACCCAATTCATTTCAATTTTTTCAGGATTTTAAAGCGAAAAAACTCAAAGCGTCTTCAAGAAAAGCCTTGCGTCGTCGACGTCAAGCATTGGAGAAGCGTGAGAGGTTACAAACAATCGCAACTAAAGACGAAGGCTTTCAAGCTACACGTGATACAAACGAAGGCGGTGCAAAACTAGAGCGTAAAACTAAGGAGTTAGCGTACAATAAAAGCACCAAAAGAACTGATATTGAAACGGAGCAAAATAAATTGACTGTCGTGACCAATGACACACGTGCACAAATAGAGTATTCTGCAAACATTGCCCATTTAGAATCAGCAGCATACCCATCAGTTGACAATACAGGTCTTGTTCCAACCATGTCAAAACGCAAAAGAGCGAAAGAAAGAAGAAAATCTACCAATATCACAACTGTTGACGCAGTGAACAGAGAAGAAGACACATTTCTAGCGGATTCAAAAAGCGATACAGGTTTAGCTGCCTTTGAGAAGGTTTGTATTCATCATTGCTATATGGCAGTGTCGAGGTGGAAATACAGAATATTATTATTATTATTATTATTATTATTATTATTATTATTATTATTTTATGTATAGATTTATCACATATTTTTCTATTAACATTTATTGTTTTTCGCTTTGTTGTAACTAGAAATTAATTAAATATGTTTCGGGTTAGTTTCTTTAAAGAAACGAACCCACCAAATAACAGCAAAATTACACTACAAAACCGTTTATCAAAACTCTATCCAGATGCTTAAGTCATAAAATAAGGTATATGTGCCGATTAAAAGTATAGGATTGTTCATTTTTTTAAAAAACCTATGATTGAATAGGCGTAAAATGAATTATGTGTTGGTAACTCTTAATTCAACTGTGTTGGTAACACTTAATTCAACTCTCCAGTTTTGGGGTTTGGCCGTGTATACTGAATAGCAATCTCCACCCAGAGTACACTCTTTCCTCATTTGAGTGCAAGGAACGATATTCTGCATGGAGATTGTTATCACAGCGGCAGCAACTAGGACGTGTTACTATAAATACATCGTTTGTTATTGACATGAATGCCATTTCTTTGTGTTTACTTATTATAGGTTTTGCGCACAATATGACCTACGTATGCGTTGGCGTGCCGTAAGACATCATAATTAATAAATTAATTAAAAAAAAATAAAAAATAGTCAATTAATTAAAACGTAAAACACCATACAAACAGACAAACAAACTTAAATCTTCGTAACTTCTAAATTCATTACGTTTTAACTGCACAATTTAATGAAGTAAGAAGTGATAAAGTGATTAAGACCTTTTGTATGCCTTGAGTTTACCGTCGCTTTAGCGATCATTCGTAGCTCTATGCTCAGCTTTATAGCACTGTCACACTAGAAAACCACGCCGCAGCTCCTACACATGCCATGATACCCCGCCCAATCACATTTTGTTCTGATACCGGGTCGACCAGACCTAGCACTGCCTTTTATATGCTGAGAGACAAGCAGTTGAGCTACAAGTACCCTAAGTTCCCTTTTTATGAAATATTTAGTATGAACCTGTCGAAGTTTGAACACACGACCTCCCGCATGCGAGTCGGACTCTCTACTATTACGCCATAGTTGAATACGCGTAGAATGTTTTGTAGTTAGTAGCTCATATTGTAATTCAATTTAAAACGAGCAAATACGGATATTTGCAGGACGGTCTCCATTTATACATGTAACAGTATCACCACATGTCAACATATACTTAATGATATAAAGTTGCGATGACCGATTGGTTAGCATCTTTGCAACTCTTTCAAAAGGTCTCGGTTTCGATTCACAGTGCGGTCACATCTCAGATTTTTAAAACACACTCCCGCAGTATCTTACACGTGTAAGGTATTGTGAAACTATGCATTCTTTCAAGTGGGGTGAAAAGCCGTCCATCCAATTGCAGTGAGAGCCATACACCGTGCACGTTTAATATATCGCTGATCTTTTTTTGTTTTCACAACCGTAAACCTAAGCCTTATCTCTGTGTCGTGGTTGCATATGTCCACAATAAAGGTTTTTAAAATAAAACAAATATTAAATATATAAAATGAAATATAAAAGAAGAAAAGAAGAAGAAGAAGAGAAAGAAGAAGAAGAAGAACGATACCCCAATATGGGGTTTGGAACTGAACAAAAAAAGAAGAAAGACAGAAAGTGTAACATGAAGTAATGAACCCCAAGCAATAGACATTGAAATCTATGTATAGTAACACACGCTCGATTTCTCTCCGTTACAAACAAACAAAACATGTATTGAAATTAACGCGACCGTTCGCTTTCCGAGGTCAATCGTGCCGCTGATAGGAGTTTCACTGTAAGTGAGTATACCTCATCGCCAGTAGGTTTAGAGACGTTGTAGTAAATATTCAATAATGGTAGTTGTGTAATGTTTGTCAACGTAATTATTTTGTGTTTTAAGCTAAAAGTTGCAGCTAATGTCCCTTTAATAAACTCCATTGCTAATGGAGAAATGACTCATAGGCATAAAATGGAAAATCCACTTCGTTGAATGTAAACAAAATCGAGAAGTCCACCGAAATTGAAACAAGATCATAATTTCAAGGAATGTACAATCGATATGTACAAATACATTTGGCACGTTAACAAAACTGTTCATATTGTGTTTAATTGATTACAAAAGGTCCTATTGATTACAGTAAACAAGATAACAACATATTGAAATAACTACGTGGTTTATTTACCTGGTTTAAAGTCCAGGGTTGAGTATAAAAACCTCAACATGGCAACTGATCATTTTATGCATTATGCTGCTCACAAAATCCTAAATAATAAAGCATTTTTAAACCATAAAATTTGGCATGTAAATACACTAAACATTAATCTAAATTAATTATATAATGCATTTATTTTCTATACTTTCTAGAACAAAACGTTTATTATTTTGAATGTTGGTGCATCTATTAATAGCTATACCTGTTAACAAAAATTAGGATCATTGATTGGTCAGAATGCTGAAACCTTTATCTTGAAGCAGACGAAATACTAACTGGCTACAGTGTATACATAATGGTGGTAGGGTCTACCGAACGCTTTAAGTAATAGAGTTGGTTGATTTAAACATCGAGATGAGCGTAGCCCATATAGGTGTTTAAACCAACCGACGATATGTTTTGTAGCATGTCCATTGCAGCTGTCTCACACACAGTCTGTCTTACTCTAACTTCCAATAACTGGTAATTAGAGTACACCATTTATTTTGACAGGTGCTATTTTCAATTAAACGATTTACACCTGTGCAAATACAAAAGGAATTTATGACCATGTTACAAACTCCTTTAATTTCTAATCGTGTACAACATACAAACACATACAAATATAAGGTATCTACATAAACTGTTTACTGTGGAGCATGGGTAGATACGGAAACATTAAAATTGACAAGCTAACATGGAAAAGTAGTTTGCTTTTTATAAAATTTGTCTAACGTCAAATTTTGAAAAATAAAATAAATAGTTACCCCAACAAAAAACGACCATCATATATGGCCTAACGTGTGATAAATAATAGGTGTAATACGTAATGTTTAATAAGGCCAGAAAAAAAAATACCTGTGTTTCTGGTTACTCTGCTGAAAAAATTAGGGTAGGTAGGTCGGTAATTTTTTTTTTTTTTTTTTTTTTTTGCCCATGTTTATGGACGATGTTAAAGGTATCTTTAACTTCGTCCTTTGTCAAGTAGTTAATTTGTAGTGATTTTGCAAGGAGAGAAGGTAAACAACCTCATGATATCTTCTTAATTTGTTTTTTTTTGAATAAAATAAATTGAAAACACATATTTTCTGCCATTACGAGTTTACATACAATTGAATTTTATAATTTTCCTGAGGCTGGGTGGTAATGGAAGAACAAATCTGCTGGCAGCATGTCATGATTAATGTTTTTCATAACTTCTGCTCTGTCCCATGGCTGCATTTTCCAATTCGAATAGCCAAAACGGGTTTTAGCGCATGTTTTGTACTCAATATTTTCGTACATTACCGTTTCGTACCCAGCTTTTTCGTACTATTTTTTTTTTTATTTATTTATTTTTTGATAAAAAACTGTAGGGTCGGCGCCAAAAAATAGGGACGGTCGGGTAACCAGAAACACAGGTAATTTTTTTTCTGGCCTAAACATTCAAACCAAACCCATATCCTTGTATTTGCAGATGTCTTCGAATATAGATGGATTGATTAAAAAGGGGAAACTCGCGTTAGAGGAAGATAATATCAAGGCAGCAAAAGAGTTCGCTCTTCAAGCAGTGGTTGGGACAAACGAAGCCAAGGACACGTTTCTAAATGGTCTAGACGCATCAGTCAGAGAATCAAACTTGGAACATTGGTTCGGGGAATGCGCATTCATTCTCAATCGGGTAGGAACGTCTAACTCTTTGCATAGGTTGTGTTTTGTAGTCGTCCACACAAACGTAGACGAAGCCATTTTGCATGTTCAAACACAAAAATAGATTATAAATATTAAATATTTAGTTCATTTGTTGTAAACATTTAAGAACATTTAAATAAATGATTTAATGTTAATACTGAAAATACAAAACAGACACTATTTTCAAAGCACATATAAATCATTTTAGCAAAAAGGTGCATGTTAAACTCGATCTACCAGGAAGTTTCTGGATAAACTGTATGCATAACTTTGTGTACATACTGTAATTGACGAAAGCCTATATTTAGCCAATGGGACCGCAATATTAACATTTCTGTTGTTCGCGCGATATCCATTAGTGCATTAGTTGATGACAGTATGTCTTGCATCACATAACTTTCCCGTCTAGCTCAATCGGGGTAGTACTATAGGTTTTGTACCGCTACTGAATTCCGTCAAAACATTTTGTTTTTGTTTAGTAAATATTCAATAATGGTAGTTATGTTTGTCTACGTAATTCTTTTGCGATGTATAAGCTAAACGTTACGGCTAATGCAGCTTTAATGTTAAAATAGCGTCAAAATATCGAGGTTTTGTAATGATAACATCAAATAATAATCTCGACGAAATTAGAAAATTACTTTTTGCTACCTGTATGTGGGGCGCAATACAAAAAGGTTAGCCAAACTTCCTAAGATACTTGGTCACAATTACATACAGTCTTTATTAAACGTTTTTAAAAGAAAGTTTATCAAAAGAGGCGTTGACCCTATCATTTCGCAACGGACTGCATGGTTAGTGGTTGCTCCCATTTACAGTTTACCTTTATACTTTCCTATTTCGTTATTTACACTGTCCCGTTTTATTGAAATAATGGTAGGATAAGAGTGAGGTTTGGTGCACCCTAGAACCTGGTTTAAACCCCCAGCGGCCGTTTCCAATGCGACAGCCCTATTGTCAACCTTTTATGTTTGGGATGTCAATACCTTGTATCTATCCTTGTAGGTGATGTTTGTTTCTATGCGTGTTTTTGGTTGACTATACATTTCCTGTTTGACTTTTATATCTACTTTTATATGGAACAGTATGCCACGAGTTGAGTAATGATTTGTATATTTTACCAGCATTGACAAGAAAAGATTAAGGTTATTATATAGAGTTTTGTATTATTTTCCCCCATATATGTATGAAACAATCACGATCATATACGATTATTTTTGTTATATACTTCATTGTTTTCAGTAATTTGCTAAAACAAGGAGTTACCACGGATATTCACGTTTACATCTATGTGTGTGAAACGGCATCGACTTCATTGCGAAAACTATAATTTGTTATTTTCTTTTTAGGTTGGTGATAATTTTTCTGCCACCCGATATTTTTACACAGGTAATGATCACGAACATTTCTTACTAATATTATTTGTGATCCGTTTTTGGTCACATGGCAGATGACATAAATAGGGAATTTTAGGGATATAAAGTAAAACGCGTTTCTAAAATTACTGCTATTTTGATGTTTTTTTTTGTTTTATGAATAAAAAAAACAAAAACAAAAAACGTGTTGCGGTCGCTTTTTTTTTACAAAACAAAGTCCATTCAATTTTTATCGATTAGTAACAGTTTTTGAAAATATTTTGAACAACTTATTAGTGTGTGTATAAATGCATTTTTTTTCTGGGCGTGCGTTTTTGCCGATGCTATTTTACACGGTTGAAAGTTATACGCATACTCAATTCGAATGATTAAGAATTTTATAAGTAAATGTATACCTACAAACTAATTTCTTTTCATCTTCCAGCGACCGTATTTCCAGTGAACTGGACGCGGCAAGAACACAAAGCGGTATCCAAAGTTCTCTGGGATGAAGTTATATTCAACCAGCCGATGTATGTGGTCATACAAGATTACCCGGTAACCTATTTTTGTGAAAATAATGTATAGTTAAGACTAAGTGCAACAGTTACGGATGCTCAGGTCACAACGGGTGTTATGATATATCTAACAAAAAGTCTTAATAAATACTGATGAGGGAGATCCTTTGAAAGCAACAAACACAACAAAGAGAATAAAGTTGCAGACTCGGTTTTATTGAGTCTGTTCATGAGAGGTAATGTAGGAAGCAACACCTCTCACGTCCCCTAGTGCCGGCTTAAGTGGTATTCTACTTCAAAGCCACCAATATTGCGCTCATTGATCCCCAAGGACCAGTAAAAGTAACACTACTTAAACCGTTTGATATCCCATCCGTCTGTGATCTTTCTGAGGCTTCGAGGAGCAGACTGAAGGAAAGCCAGATGGGAGATATCAGTGATCTGTAAATTACCTCCCTTCAAGCCTTATCAGCACTCTCTGCTGTTGTTAACCCGTCCTGATATTTGATCTCCTTTGTGTTTGTCATTGTATTACAATTAAATGGTGTGCATTTTCAACAGTATTTCTTTCATAAATAAGTATCATTTCAAACAATATGACTTTTAAACACTAAGTTGAAGGGGTACTTTTCTTCATACTATTTACAACTTTTAAACTAATAATATAAAGGTGTTTGCAGTGGTTTATAATTGGGTATTGAAATGTATACCGATGAAAACGAAACAACAATAATAACCAAGGTGAACCAAATGGTCGAACCCGTTGTTTGGGGAGAGTTATCAGGGGAGACAAATCACTGGTGTTCCTTTTTTCTTGGTTCAAGGTATAACACGCTTTTTGCATTGAGTTGTGTATGAATCAAAATTTAAATGCCATGTTGCCATTCATATCTAGGCCCAATTATAAAAAAGAATAACTTACATTCTCATCACAAATGTCACATATGCTGCAAAAAAATAAATAATTGGGGGTCATGTATTTTCTTAGACAGAATGAATGATCCCTGTAAAAACACATAAACTGATATGCCAAAATATTGTATTTATACACTTATTTCCGTACAAGCAAAACACTTTCAATAATTTTAGCCTGACAATGCTTGAAAATGTAACACATAGATCAACAATGTGATATAAACCAAAAATGGCTCTTTAAATTATTGAAAATTTCTTTCTTTTTTTTTTACAAAAAGAAACGAAATTATTTACTAGCCGCCATTATGCTACCCCAGGCCGACACTTCATGTGAAGCCATCGGTGTAACACCAACTATCCCAGTAGTCCATATTTATTTTGTTGTTTATGTTACAGAAATTATGTGGGTTGCTAGCACAGTTAGAAGGGCTGGCCAAACTTGCCGTGAAACGCGAGAAATGGAATATTGGTATGGAAATTACAGACGATATAAACAAAATCGACACTTTCTTAATTCGTCACGTGAGCCGATTTCTTTCCCCAAGTGCTAGTCTACTTGCCGCCACAGACCGACGTTCGTGTTCTATAATAAGACTCCGGGCCAAGTGCGCTCTAGAATTGGTAAGTAAATGTACATTTTCAGTTACTTTTGTTACGCATGGTGTCAGGCCAGTCAGGAAGTACTTCCGGGTCGTAGGGTGCGAAAATATTTCCATGAAAAAAGTTTCTAGTTTGCATGTGTTTTCCCCAAGATTGCTTTTTATTTCATTGTTAAATCTAACCTGATGTTAAAGTATTATGTCTGTTGTCATGAATAATATTTATTTTACTGTGTTTGTCAGGACTATTTCTGTGGAGAGTATGAGCACAGAGGGTAGGTAGAGATGTGGTTTTGACAGATGTTTATTTCAAAATACGCATAGTGAGAATGAATGACGCGAAATGTTGAAAAACTGAATCGGTGTTTTATTCCAGATATGGAACCGTTTGCGAGCCAAATGTGTTTAATTCACATAATTAAAGTGTATTTAAGCGAACAATTGTTGTGGAACTTGTGACTGATCTCCAAAAATAGCCTATTTTGCATTGTGTTCTGATTTTCACCTATCTGACACCTCATGGTCCATTATAAAAAAAAAAACAGCATATCTCAAGCTTTTGTTGTTTTTGTTACTTATGTATGCGTAAGTAAATTTTATATACAATGTTGTGCGTAAGTGACAAAAATGGATATCCGATGCGTAAAGTTAATGTACCAAGAATATGCTTGTGAATATTATTTTGTAAATGTTTACCGTTCCTCTTATTTTCAGGGAGACTTCCAGCTCGTTAAGACGTTGTGCACGCATCGTGAGTGAGAATTTCCATATTTTTTAGTTGTTATATTATACAATGCGAGTATTACAATTTATAATGACGTTTGAGGCATAAATATGTTCAAATGGTGACAAAATAATCAGGGTTTGTTAACAAAATGGAACAATATCAATAGTATGTGTTGTTTTTACTTTGAACAAGAGCACTGCTCCCGTGCAAAGCAATGGGTGAATATCCGTAAAAATGATAAATATGCTCCTGTATAAAGGCTTAAGCACCCAAACACAATGGCACCGTACATCCGCACTGTACCACACCGTACATCCGCACTGTACCACACACAACATATGTCCTTAAAACATGCTCTTCAATTTCATGGTGATCTATGATGTCTTACTTTAAAATGCCAGGGTTTCCCTTACGTTGGCCTTGTCTTACCAACACCAAAGGAAATCTACACAAGTTTCATGCAGATAGATCATGTAGATAACATCATAATTTTCACTGTAATAATATTACCAGACTGTCCATCAATCCATAGGAGTATGATAAACACACTCACTTCATGCAGCTAGATCATGTGATCTCGGTCAAGTTCAAATATGAGAAAAATGGTCCTATAGAAATCACAGCTACCAAACGCAACAGCAGCGTAGATCCGTACCACAAGCAAAGAGCAAATTAAATATACAGTGAAAAGGACAATACACAACACACGAGTGGTGAAGACAGGGTTACCGACTTGGAACGGTCAAGGTTAAGTTAACCGTGATTCAGTTGCTTTCGAAACCCCAAAATTAACGCACCTATAACGTTTCCTGAAGACCGACCAGGTAGAACTTCAAGTATTGTGAGGAAGCAGTTTGCAAGATAGCACACCCGTCGGTACGCTCGCGTGCAAAAGGGAATGACTGCGTAAAACATATGTCTAGTTTTTTTGAAACATTCGTTTAAATTATAGTCCTACTGATCATTATTGCTTAAATGCGCTTCATTGAAGCTTTCATTGATTTCAGATTATGTATTTAATTGTTTTAAGTATTTAAACATTTTATAGACAGATGTATTTTGCATTGCTTTTTTACTCCAATTTTACAAGGTTTCTCCGAGTACAACGACGCTGAAGCCCTTGAGCTCTGGGCGAGAGCCTTATACAAGACAGAAGAATTCGGGGTTGCATTGAAGAAATGTAAACTAGCTGTTAAATATGCAAAGGTAACTTAATTTATATATATATATCTTAATAAAAGTACATGAAATATATATCTAAATAGAACTACATTAACTAATTGTATGTAGACCTACACGAGTAAAGAACTTCCTAATAATAAAGCACGTATTCCGAAAAAACACGGATACATACATGTTAGTAACTTGTTTTGACTAAAAATACGAGATTACATGTTTATATTAATAATGCAACGGTTTTTTACCCAAATATTTGTAGTGAGAGATGTAGCATCATATATTACCTTAAAACCGAGTCCACTATTTTCTTCTCTTGTTTATATTCGTTTCTTCCCTTTTCTGTATTTAATAATAAAAACAACGTATTTATAATACAAAACAGATGGTTAGCAATTTATTCTTTTGTCTAGAAACGTGATTTCTATTTTTAAAAACATATATATACACTGTTTGTCACACTGTAATTAACGATTTACAATAACTATAATTTCATAAAATTGACAAATAGTAAGTTACATTTGCTATAAATAATTATCGTTTGTATTTTTACCGTTTATAAGGATAAAGATGATGCGACCAGGCTGGAAGAACTACTTGCGGTTATCAAAGCAGCCATTGTTGTTCCTGCAGAGACTGATGAGGCAGACAGAGATTGGTTACCGGAGGGGTTACAAGAACAGCACACGGGGAAGGTAATAAATGCAAAACTCGAACTAGCAATATAGGATTTACAAAACTAGACGTAAAAGTCGAACAAGCAGTGTAACATTTGCAAAAGTTGGCGTAAAAGTCGAACAAGCAGTGTAACATTTACAAAACTAGGCGTAAAAGTCGAACAAGCAGTGTGACATTTACAAAACTAGGCGTAAACGTTGAAAAAACAATTTAACATTTACAAAACCAGGTATAAAAGACGAACAATCAGTGTAACATTTACAATATTTGGCGTAAAAGTAGAACAAACAATTTAACATTGACAAAACCAGGGATAAAAGTCGAACAAGCAGTGTAACATTTACAAAACGGCTTCAAAGTCGCATTTACAGAACGAGGCGTAACAGTCGAACAGGCAGTGTAGCATTTTCAAAACTAGGCGTAAAAGTCAAACATGCAGTGTAACATTCATTCACAAAACTAGGCGTAAAAGTCAAATAGGCAGTGTAACATTCACAAAACTAGGCGTAAAAGTCAAACAGGCAGTCTAACATTCATTCACAAAACTAGGCGTAAAAGTCAAACAGGCAGTGTAACATTCATTTACAAAACTAGGCGTAAAAGTCAAACAGGCAGTGTAGCATTCACAAAACTAGGCGTAAAAGTCGAACAGGCAGTATAACATTCATTCACAAAACTAGGAGTAAAAGTCAAACAGGCAGTGTAACATTCGTTCACAAAACTAGGCGTAAAAGTCAAACAGGCAGTGTAACATTTACAGATCGAGGCGTAAAATTCGGACAGGCAGTGTAACATTCACAAAACTAGGCGTAAAAGTTGAACAGGCAGTGTAACATTCACAAAACTAGGCGTAAAAGTCAAACAGGCAGTGTAACATTTACAGATCTAGGCGTAAAATACGGACAGGCAGTGTAGCATTTACAAACCTAGGCGTAAAAGTCGAACAGGCAGTGTAACATTCACAAAAATAGGCGTAAAAGTCAAACAGGCAGTGTAGCATTCACAAAACTAGGCTTAAAAGTCGATCAGGCAGTGTAACATTTACAGATCTAGGCGTAAAATTCGAACAGGCAGTGTAACATTCACAAAACTAGGCGTAAAAGTCAAACAGGCAGTGTTACATTTACAGATCTAGGCATAAAATTCGGACAGGCAGTGTAACATTTACAAAACTAGACGTAAAGGTCGAACAGGCAGTGTAACATTTACAAACCACAGTCAAACAACACCTACATTGTTAATAAGAAGCAATGCAAACACAAACGGGTGACAAGGTTGATAAGTATAACACATAGATGACCATGTATATATGAATAACACATACATGACCATGTATATATGAATAACACAGAAATGACCATGTATATATGAATAACACATAGATGACCATGTACATATGAATAACACATAGATGACCATGTACATATGAATAACACATAGATGACCATGTATACACGAAAAACACATAGATGACCATGTATATACGAATAACACATATATGATCATGTATATATGAATAACACATAGATGATCATGCATATATATGAATATGAAAAAGCCAAGAAAGTGCTCAGCGACTTGGCAGAAGCCAGAGAAACAAAAAAAACGCATTTTAAGGTCATGAATATAAAGATCGCAAAATATATATATGTTCTAGGATAATTTGCTGATAGTAAATATGATATCATTGCCACACAGAGAACAAGTAGCCTGACAGAGATTTCCTAGAGAAGTAATGTTGGACCAGTTTTAACCAAATTACTTAATATAGCTCAATTCCCCCAAGTATCAATGAACACATTTCGTTAGTTTTTTTCTTTCGTGAAGTACCTAGTACCGTGTGTTTAAATTTGGGCTCTTATACTTAATATAGAAATGAATGGGAAGAACTTTAAAATCTTCTCCTGGAAAACTGTAACAGCCCTGGTTTCACAGTTGATGCCGTCTTAGTTCGTATTTGTTATACCTTTACGTAGAAATATATTCTTAAAAGATATTTTCTGAAACTGTTATGGATACATGTATTATAGTTGTGAAGTAGCTATCAGTTGTACTGCTAAATCAAATTTATATCCACCATGACTCTGTGGTCACAATTCGCTCCACTCAAATGAAGACCCTGGGGTGAAAATTACCCTCAGTGATGCCATGTTTTGTTATGTAGAGACAATCTGGAAAACTGAATCAAGATATCACGAATCATAGCACATGTTTTGATTTGTTTTTCAGAAATGTTTGGTATACCATAGCCTATCAATTTCTTTTAACATTAACTCACTTTGGTGAATAATGACCCACCCGGATCCCACGCCTATTTGAATTCAATAAACACACGTTTTCAAATTCTCCTGCTGTATTACTATAAAAGCGCATTCAATAACAGTTCAAGTGAACGATTTTGGGGCGTTTGAACCTTTTGTTTAGTTATCGTCTATCATGGTTATTTTCTCCCATAAACGAAACCATGCCTTTTAACACATGAGATTATTTTGACAAAAGTGAGACGTTTTCTAATCGCGAAGTAAACGCATATACATGGTATCTTACCATGTGCTGTCTTTTATTAAGACAGTCATACTGGAAAGAATACAGAACACCGCTAGGCAGCTTATGTCCCATTATTAAATGACTAAATACGTAACGCGGACACAGCTTTTCACTGGAATTAAACATCTGAACAATTAACTAATATCCTTGTCATATATAGGTATTGCCTTATTTCAAGTGACCGCGTTTGCTCCGTAGATATGGTCTTGCTATTTAGAGCTACAGACCTCTTGCTCGCGTGGTTTGTCTGATTAGAAGCTGCCTCCTTTATCTCATCTCCTTCTGGCTTTGCTGTCCAATACCTAATACGGTGTGTTAAAACCCCATTGCGTTTTATTTACAGAGTAAAACGCAAAAAAGAAAAGAAGAAGCAGGGGAAAAAAAGAGAACCAGACGCCATTCTTATGGTACTTATTTCTGTATTGTAGATGTGTTATTATCATTGGTATACTTTTTACTTCGGGCGGTCATTTGTTTGATATCCCTAACACCTCCGTGTAAATTGCATGACGAATTACACATTCTACTTTTTACCCGATCTTTAATATATACAGCACCATCAAATTATAAAGTATCCAAAAGTGTCAAGTTCAGGCCCGCAATACGACTTTGAAATCAACGAACTTATAGTAACATATTTATGATAAAATAATTAACGAACATTAGCCCGAGTTCCTATTATCTCTCGTTTTTGTCTCGCCCACGATATTGGGTAGCGAGACATAGCAGTCACTCTTCCTGCGGCGGCGGCGGCGGCGGCGGTGGCGGCGGCGGTGGCGTCAGCATTTTTAATCAACTATATCTCAACAACCGCTGCTCGAATATTTCTGAAACTTTGTCAGATGCTTTATTGGGTCAAGGGACATCACGTAATGCCAAAATTACCAAGGTCAATGTCATATTTTGCGTTATTTTTCCCAAAACCTAACCTTGGTTAGGTAACAACCTTTATTAGGTAAGTTAACCTCAGTTAACTGCATGTGATTGCCTCATTTTCTTTGTTTGATACTTGGTCATATGTATTCTTGGCATTAGTGGACATCACTGAACGACAAAAAAATCCAAGGTCAAGGTCATGTTTTGCTTAATTTCTCCAAACTTAACCTTAGTTAGGTAACTTAACCTTGGTTAGGTAACTTAACCTCAGTTAACTTTATGTGATTGTCTCACTTTATGTCTTTGATACGTGGTCATATGTATTGTTGGCATTGGTGGACATTGCTGAACAACAAAAAATACAAAGTTCAGGGTCATATTTTGCCTTATTTTCCCAAAACTACATCCTGGTTAAACCACTTAAGCTCAGTAACTTAACTTCTTATGATAACCTCGCTTTTATTTGTTTGATACTTGGTCATTTGAAGTGTTGTCTGTGGTGGACATCATTTAAGCACACATTTAATGAAATATTTCATATGCCGTTTGCCGTGGTGGGCGAGAGACTCTCAGACCGAGGTCTTGTTTTTTTTAAATCATATTTAAAAAAAAATCTCCAATCATTTAGTTGGCTTTGCTAGAAGTGTTAAGGGTAAATAAGAAGTTTCTATTAAGTTGCTATAACGTTATGTAATATATACGTAAACAATCAATGATTTGTTATCGCCCCATACTGTTTAAAAATATTCATTATATTTTCAGCGATTTTAATAATATGTTTGTTAAAATAGTTTCTTTACTTTAGCTAAAACGTCAGAGCACAATCAAGCTTCCCCCTCACCATCACCGTCTCCCAGGCCGTCACGTACAGTACCAAAACGAAAATCTACCAACGGATTGTATGCAGAAAAACCAGAACTCAAATCCGATGAAACGACCGAGATGGCAACAAATTTAAATGCAAACAATTCAACAATACGGAAATTGCAGTTGGAGCATGCAGGCATTACCCGCTCAAGGAATTCTAGCATGTGTAGTAATACGAGTTCCTACATGTCGTACGAGATACCATTTTCTGACATTGATTCCGACAATGATGAATCAGATGGTTTTAATGACTCAGCTAGTACACGGTCCGACCAGTTATCGCCTGATGAGCCCGATGAACCATCAGACGAAGCATCGTTTTATGAACAAAGTTGTCGGTATTTTTCTGATAATTACCAATCTGATTCTGTGGAAGCGGCAGTGACAGACGAAAAACTCCTGAAATATGGCTTGAAATTGAGCATACATTACTTGCACCAGTTTGCAGATAACCCTAAAACTGTCGTCCAACGACATGCGTTTTATGACGAGTTTCTGAAGACGGATGAATTAAAAGAACGTCTCCTGAAAAATCCTAGTGTATTCAAGAGATGTGTAATTCAAGTCGAAGGTTCTCATCTTTCTAACTGTACACCAATTGACTCCAAGGACAAAATCAGCATGATTGAAATATCTGGGCGATCTAAAGCAGGCCAGGTGTTTAATGAAGACGAGGTGGTGGTTGAAGTCCTGGATAAAGAACACGACAACAAAGACAAAAGATACGGACGTGTTCTTGGCGTTTTAAACAGAAAGCATCACAAAGACATAGGACACCCAGTTTTCATCTGCACATTAGACGATATGGAAAGTCATCTTGTCCGCCCCATGTGCAGGACCGTACCAAAGATCCACATCCTAAACAACGAGATTATGAAAAAACATAAAAAGTTCAAACGATACAAGGTGGAAATATACGAGTACGATGAACGAACCGGGACATTAGGCAATCCTAAAGTGGTAGATGTGAATCCAGGAGACAGAGAAAGATACGTCTTTATGGTGGCCTTTATCAAATGGAGTCGACTTCATATTTACCCGATTGGAGCTGTCATCAAAATGTTACCCTGCGGCAGCACGATCAACAGAGGTTTAATGATATTAAATCTACAGCACAATGCACCATCCCTGTACAAACAATCAACGGTAAAAGCGGTCGAAAGTATGACGCTTAGACAAGGTGACGAACCGAATGACACGGTTTTGGAGGGAAGGACAGACCTGACGGGGTTGAACACATTTACTATAGACCCTCCTGGTTCCAGAGACTTAGATGACGCATTAAGCATTGAAAAACACGGAGAAGGATACAAAGTTGGTGTTCACATCGCCGATGTAGCTGCATATGTCGCTAAGGATCACCCACTTGATGAAGAAGCAAAACAGAGGGCTGTGACGTTTTATCCCGGGATTCGGAGACCACGACACATGCTTCCGGAGCCTCTTAGCTCAAACCACTGCAGTATTTTGCCCAATAAACGCCGACTGACGCTATCAGTATTGTTCTATTTGGATTCGCAAGGAAAGCTGATGCAGATGCAGGGAAGCAATCCTGAAATTCAGCGGTCATTTATAAGATCTCTTAGACAATTCACATACCGTGAAGTACAAGATATCATTGAAGACAAACATAGCACAGATCAGTTGGCTGTCGATATAAAACGGTTGTTTAAACTTGCTCATGCGAGACGCAAAGAACGATTGGGCAATTCCATGTATGCCTTAGACCTCGAGAATGACGAAGATGAATCAGAAGATTCACTAAGCGAAACACTGGAGGCACATTATCTGGTGGAGGAATTCATGATATTGGCAAATTGGAAAGTTGCTCAAGCTCTGGTTAGGAAATACCCACAATGCGTGCCACTGCGCTGCCAACCTCCACCGACCAAAGAAAGCATGGAACATTTTGTTCAGAAACACGGATGCTTTATCGATACACTTGTCGGACTTCAAGACAGACAAATCAGCGATTATAAAAAGCCAAGCTTTGACACGCTGTTACAGGAAACATCCGATAAAACAGTAATAATTCCCAGAAGGTTGTGGGAAATAATATCCAAGCCGTCATTGTCAGAGGCAGCAAAATTCATAAAAACTGATAATCTACACCCACTTCAACATTTGGCTTTTCAGCACTGGTTGTCCATACAAGAACGTGCAGGGTATAAATGTTCCGGAAGTCTGTCAGCAAAAGAGGATGAGCGGCACTATAGTCTATCCTCCTGCAGCCATTATACACACTTCACGTCTCCCATAAGACGATACAATGACCTCGTCGTTCATCGGCTTCTTCATGCATTTCTAGACGGAAAAGCAAGTCCTTACTTGAAGGGTGACATTGAAAACATATGCATCCATGTGAATTCGATGATGAAACGTGCACAAGGTTATCAAAAAGGCTGTAAAGCTCTCCAGCAAGCGCTCAAGTTTAAATCGTGCCCTCAGATGATCAGCTGTTTTGTAGACGACGTATCCGACAGAGGCGTAAGTCTCTGTTCACCGGCGTTCCGACATGTTGCAAAACAGCACAGAGAACTTTCATTCAATCTCCTAGACATGAGCTTCAAGCCGGATGTTGTAAAAGACACCGTGACTAACCACGACATTGTGACTGCCACCTGGAGAAAGCGATTGTATGATAGCAAAGGGGAGACTTCCAAACCATCAGACAGAGGGAATACGCAGATACTAAATCCTCATCAAGGCGTAGTTTTCATTGGTCTTCATCAGTGGGCAAGGATACTAAAATGTGCTGTGGATGACCGACTTGATGATTTGAAAAAAGCTATAAAGAACGCTGATGTAACACTACATGGAAAAGGATCTGAAGATGTAAGCACAGAATGTGATGACGCCATGAAAATACAACCAAATACAACATTTAGTTTGTCGTTTACTCATGGACAAACCGTAAAAGTGCAGATGTCAGCAGAACCACAGAAAGGGATTCTCGCACCACGACCAGTACTCTACAACATGACGAATAATGCTAAGTGCTGTCTCCAACATACAGATGACCCAGTTTTACATCTCTCCCACTACACAACAAGACCAACGTGCGACCAATATAAAACTGTCAAACAGTATCAAGAAAGATGGATACCTTTGATACACATGGAAGCTGCTTCTGGCGCAGTTAGGAATGAGCAATCTTTCATCATCAACAGTTTACTGATAAAATTTGCTGGAGAGAGGCAAGGGAAGTTTAGTCTACCGTTAGCTTATTGTGAGGTCAGAAACATAGAATTCTCGGGAACCGTGTCAGAGGATGACGATGACGATAATGACAGTAGCGGACTGTCGTATGATTGGTTGTGCTTAAAATACGTAATACCGCACCAGACTCCACAGAATCATGAGAGAGGAAAATCTGTACCCGCCCATGACGCAGTTTGGGTCGGTCACGCAGTAGTAACTAGTGTTAAGAAGAGGAAAGGTGACAAAGATGAACAAGGGAGAATAACTGTAACGTTTATACTTCACGATCGCAGTCCGAATGTTCCACTGGAGGTCAGACAGACGAACCAGAGCAGATTTAGTGTAGAGGTCCTGACCAAGTCTGAAGTTGATAGGTTAGTTAATTTAAATTTGATCGACATTTCAGCCGTATATATGCAATAACCACACAAAGCCGTACATGATTAACTTATTAAATAGTTGATACAATAGCAAAGGTAGATATAAAAACAAGTCATAACCCAAAACCAAATATAAATAGCATTAAATAGCAAAAGGTGAGTGCTTGACTTATTTATATTCCTGTAAAGCACATAATTCTAGTTGTTTTTGCATTGCTTGCAAACTCGTAAACTCAAATGATCACTTGCTTGCAGGAGAACAGAAAGCTACATAAAACAACTGCCTGCTGCTACAGATTTACTTGCAGAGAAGATAGCATTGAATGTCCCTATTCCAAAATTAGGTAACACTTTAATTACATTTATATGTATTCAAATATTGATGTTTAAAACTGTCGTTTATATATGGAATATATTTAAGACTCGTTGTACAACGACGAGCATGTTAGAAGATAAACGAATCTGTATACAACTAAAGAAACTGATACACCAAATAACGGCAAAATTACAATACAGAACTGTTTATCAAAACGCTATTCCGGTGTTTAGGTCATATAATAATGTGTTCTTAAAATATCCGTGATTGAATATGCGTAAAATGAATTATGATTGGTAACTCGTAATTCAACGCGCCAGTTTTGCAGTTTGGTCTGGCTGGTTAAAGCCGTTTATATAGTGTCTATAGAGTTTGGATTCTTAAAATAAGTAAGATATATATATATATATATATACCTCGTCGTCAGTAGGTTTAGAAACGGTATACATAGTTTGTAAAATTTGGCTGTTGTTGGCGGGATAGCTACTTCAACGATTGTATGTAAAATATACTTACAAATATTTGCCAGTGACTTTTTTAAAATATAGGCCATTTCTTCATTTTGTTACTTCCCACTCAAACGGGACTGACTACCTGGTCGAATTCCGTAACCGTTACGACTTGTACGGAAATCGACGAGACTGTTACGGTTGTGACTAGGCATGTATCGGATATTTACAGGAGATTATAGGTTATAATAGCGTAAATGAGTCTCCATTGCCCTTCCATAGTAAAGTAAGAATGTTGACAACCTGTTAAAAACTCAAACCTCGTTAGAATTCTGGGAAACTTACTTTATCATGCAAATAAACATGTCTGCTATTAAACATCAACAAGGAAATAGGGGGTTTAATACCTTCTAAGAAACATTTCTTCAGTTGTTTACTAACACCGGGTCAAAGGTCAACACTATTTTTACCCCTTGCAATTTCATACCCTGTCTACTTTCACTTCTCAAATTTATATCAAAATCTGTCAAAAACATGATGAGCTGCATTTTTAGATATCAACAACATGTCCAGAATACAGTTACAGCCTAAAAATAACAGGAAACTGCACTAAAAAAAGTTTTTAAAGAAAAAAAGATTAGCACTCTTTAATACAGAACTACTTTCGACTGCACCAGGCAAAAGAACATTTTGACTTGTTTCGCAATGACGAATAACTTCGTCTTGAAATTATTGCGATTTACCTGCGCTTGACCATGCACTAAATCGAGTCGATTTTGTCGCGAAATTATGAAATAATAAAAAAAGCAATATCTCAGCAACCGTTCAACATTTTCTCATCAAATCACCTCCGGTGGCTTTGTTTTGCATTCCTGAGTATGTATACCACACATTTTGCCATATATCTTTCACAAAAATTCCAAAAAAAATAAAAATATTACATTTTTAGAGAAAATCAGAAAAATTGAGGAAAAGTTGCCAAAAACACTTTAAAATAGTCTAAAAGTCTGAAAATGATATATTTTTCTCTGTTTCTGAGTTCAACTCACCTATTCAAACAAAATAAATGCCTAGAAAATCATTTTTTATGCAATTCTGAAAAATACATGATTTCTCCTTCTAGGTTATAATAGCGTAAATGAGTCTCCATTGCCCTTCCATAGTAAAGTTAGAATGTTGACAACCTGTTAAAAACTCAAACCTCGTTAGAATTCTGGGAAACTTACTTTATCATGCAAATAAACATGTCTGCTATTAAACATCAACAAGGAAATAGGGGGTTTAATACCTTCTAAGAAACATTTCTTCAGTTGTTTACTAACACCGGGTCAAAGGTCAACACTATTTTTACCCCTTGCAATTTCATACCCTGTCTACTTTCACTTCTCAAATTTATATCAAAATCTGTCAAAAACATAATGAGCTGCATTTTCAAATATCAACAACATGTCCAGAATACAGTTACAGCCTAAAAATAACAGGAAACTGCACTAAAAAAGGTTTTTAAAGAAAAAAAGATTAGCACTCTTTAATACAGAACTTCTTTCGACTGCACCAGGCGAGCACATCCTGTTGATTTAGTGTAATTCGACCTATAACGCAAATGACTTGATCTATAGTGAAACTTTTCTTGGCTATATCGACTCTTAATATAGCAGCTATGTTTGTTTTATAACATTGTCATAAAATGCTGTTTTATTGGTATACTTCGTATATAAAATGCTGTTTCATTGGTATACTTTGTATGCTGTTTTATCGGTATACTTTGTATGTAAAATGCTGTTTTATTGGTATACTTTGTATACTGTTTTATCGGTATACTTTGTATGTAAAATGCTGTTTTATCGGTATACTTTGTATGTAAAATGCTGTTTTATTGGTATACTTCGTATGTAATATTCTGTTTTATCGGTATACTTTGTCTGTAAAATGCTGTTTTATTGGTATACTGTCTATGTGCTGTTTTATTGGTATACATTGTATGTACAGTGCTGTTTTATTGGTAAAATGCGAGTAAAGGACCAATTTGTAGAACTGAAGAAATCATATTGTTTTAAGAGGCACATACTGCCTTCTATTCATCAGAGCAAACTATACCATGTGTGCCATCAGTTAAATATATGAATGTGTTAAATTGAGATCTGCTGTATGTCAACAAAAATAAAAACTATTACTGTTACTCAATCAGTGCTAGTCGTATAGTTGTTGTTATAGGTCGTTTGGAATATTATGTACATTATAATTGTTTGGAATGTTTTGTACACTAGATTTTATAGAGAGGTATTGAATTTTTATTGAACCAGTAGTAAATATGTTTTGCTTGATAATATGCAGTATGATTTGTTTGAATGATGGCGATGACAACTAGAATCCCAATATATTTAATAATATTGTATTGCAGACAAAGACCACGCCGACATAGCGGCCAGGATAAAACGAGACTTCTACATAGAGCCGTCGGAAGGTTCTTATGCACTTCCACGAAACAACGACATGCAACAAGAAGCCATCGATAAAGCTTTGCAATCCCGATTCTCTTTGATACAAGGCCCTCCAGGTTGGTTGGTTTGTTTGTTTGAATGGTGGTTTACATAATTTTTAGCATTAAGGCCATATATGACAGTCGATTTAATTTTGGTGTTAGAGGAACAACGACCCAATTCTCCTGGGTAGAACCAGTACTGCATACCTCCCACTATCCGTAGGAATCGACACCTTCTCACAAGTTGCACTCCCAGTGGGATTAGAACCCGACAACGGAAGCGCTCGCCTTTCAGTTTCCAGGTAAATGTATGTATTATAAAGAAGATATACCTGTATGAATAATATAGATGTATGAATGTTTAAACACTTCACTTATGATAATTAGATCCGGGAAAGGTTAATTAAAGGATCTCATCATATATAAAATTGTAAAATATATTGCTTAAAGTAAACAATGTTGTATTTTCAGGGACCGGGAAAACGTACACTGGCATTAAACTCATTTATTTATTCAACAAAATCAATGAGAAATTGAGTAAAGGTGGCAATCCGAGAAAGCAAGTATTGTTCTGTGGACCGTCGAACAAGTCAGTGGACCTTGTTGCAAGTGAGTCGTAATAACATTTGTTTTATAGACTTGGCCTACGATACTATTTGGTCTTTATTTATGCTGAAGTGAAGTATATAAAATATGAAATTTTAATAAAATACAAATCAAATGCTAGCTAATATGTTATGATAAATCAACATTTTACAAGGATAAATATAATCAAAGTATTCAACACCACAAACATAAAATGGTGGACAATAGGAGTACCGACTTGGAACGGGTAAAAAGGCCTTTGGAGGTTTAAACGCTAAATATAAAATGAACATATAGGAACCGTCTACGATAAATATGTAAATACACTGTAATATATGAAGAAATATTGTACAGATGAGACGCGTCTTAAAAGGGCACAATGTAAGAATTCTTTAGACAGTCATCATACAACTCCCGTCGTCATAAAAGTCCATATACAAATCGAAAAGTAGCATTCAATGACGACAGTCAACCACAAACACACACTGGAATAAACAACAACTACAAAAATGAATATAAGACAAACTATGGCATCACAAACACAAAAGGGTTGACAATAGGGCTACCGCACTGGAACGGGACAGTGTAAATAAAGATATTCCCTCCAGGCTATAATCTCTAACAAAAAGGCAGCATTAATAGGCAATGTTGTAAAAGTAAAACACATAACACCTAGGCTTTCCGGTTAAGGTCTAGTCGAAGGATGTATTAATTGAAAAAACATAGAAAGAGTTGAATACTCTAGACAAGCACGAAAAACATTGCAGCGCCAATGCACATTATATCCTTACTAACTGCAAAACATTGAATTTTAAAACTCGGTTTGAATTTATTTTCCAGGATGGATGCTGGGTAAACTAGGGAAGCTCTGCCCGAAAATCGTCCGTGTGTATGGACGCTCCATCGAAGCCATGGACTTTCCAATACCTGGTAGGACATTTATTTCAAAACGAAGTACGCGAAGCTTGAAGGCTGATGACGAGATACGTCCAGTGGCACTCCATCACCTCATACGACATAAAGGCAATACACATGCGGAAGAGATCAACGCCTATGATAAAAGGTTTGAAGCAACAAACTACGAACCACAGCCGGAACTTGTGAAGAAGTATATACACACGGTTAGAGAAGCTTCTATTGAGGAGATCCGGAAATACGATGTAATTCTTTGTACGACGGCTGTCGGGTCCAATCCGAAGGTCCTGAAAGCAACAAATGTTCATCAGGTACACTATTATAAATAAACATTTGAGTTCGAACATACATAAACCCAGAATCCAAACAATATGATGTGAGTTTTATTTTAATGGTTCGCTTTGGTTTAATTGAAATATATTATTTTATGTATTCTGTGTTTGCTTTAACTTAAATAGCCTTTATATCGTTTTGTTTTTCTTTTTGTTGTTTTGTATTTATCTGTGGTATTGTCCCTTGACTGAGCTTGAATTGGTGGTGCGTTGTGCATTCATCCCGAATTTCAGATTCAACATAGGTTAGGCAGATAAACAACCCTTTTCATAGCAATGTGTATTGAATACTTGGGTGGTAGCTTTCAATGTACTGAATGTATCACTGAGAAAAAATGATCATGGACTTGCCGGCTTCTGAGTGTAGTCATTCAATCATCGTAGTTAAATTAAAAGGTTGTTACCGACCATTAACATTGGTATTGTTATAAATTAATTTGAATGCCAGACAATCACATTTTAATGGGTATAGAAAGCCTTGCCTATTAATGCTGCCTTGTTGTTAGAGAATATAACATGGTGGGGATATCTTTATTTACACTGTCCCGTTTATTGGGATGGTAATAGGGTAAGAGTGAGGTTTGGTGCATCCTAGAACCTGGTTTAAACCCCCAGCGGCCTTTTTTTTGTCACTCCCCATTCCAAGGCGGTAGTCGAATTAACAACCCTATTGTGTTTATGATGTATTATCTTGCCTTTTATTCATGTTTAAAATTGTTCTTTGTTTCTGTGTGTTTGTGGTTGACTGTCGCCCTTGAATGCTTCTTTTCCTGTTCGATTGAATATGATCACCCAAATTTACTTTCAGGTGATCGTGGACGAGTCTGGAATGTGCCCAGAACCGCAATGTCTGGTTCCCATAATAGCAACACAGGCAGAACAGGTCGTGCTTATTGGGGACCATAAACAACTGCGACCCATTATCATGTGTAAAGAGGCTGCCCAACTAGGCTTAGAAACGTCCTTGTTTGAACGTTACGCGTTGTCTAATTCGTCCAGGAATGTCCAATTCACGATGTTGGACACACAGTATCGAATGGTAAGATAGCTGAACTGTTTTGTAAACATTAGTAATTATATTAACATATGTGTATATGCAATATATATAGTTTACTTATATGCTTACGGACTTTATAATAGCTATAATGAATAAGATAGTTACAATCGGCAGTTTTATTTTCATTTTACACTTTTTCCGACTATTTTTCCGTTTTTATTCTGTTTTAGTTAAAACAAATTCTTTCTATTCGGTTATAGCTAAACGGTTTAAAGCGGTTAAGCCGATGGGAGATGGTAAGCAACTCGACTGACTTAGCATTGAAATCTTTTTTGGATGTTATTACAGAATCCCCAGCTTTGCCGGTTTCCCTCAGAACAGTTTTACGACGGACAACTGGTAACTGAGAGTGGTTCTTGGTGTCACGGTCGTGCCATTGATATTTGGCCTAAAGACAGTAAAGGCGCATACCCACACATACTCGTTCATATTGAAGGAGAGGAGAAGGTCCTGACTGTCTCCACAGAAGACGGTAATGAGCAGTCAAAAAGCAACACGGCTGAGGTAGAATATGCGGTAAGACATATGCGGCACTTGCACTTTTTTCGTTACGTATTACAACGTCTTTTGTATTGTCGTTCTGCTAACAAACGTACCATGCATGTAACAGTTCTGCAATAAAAGTAATCCAGAGCTTGACACAGTGTCATTTCCTTATTCTATATTTATTTTGAAAAAGTCGGTTATAAATAGTAAATGTCTCAACATATATTTTTTAATGATATTTCAAATCAACATATGTGCTCTGGTGGCCGAACGGGAACGATTTCCACACAGTAAACTTACATGAGATCAAAGACGGCGTCCGCACTTTCTCTCCACTAGTTGGATCCCCACTTTCCTAGGTGTGGTGATATCAGAAAAGTGTTGGACGATCCTTTCTGAATGCAGTTTGGTCTACCATAACGGTTTTCGGATGGTACTGGTGAAAACTTTGTGTATGGGTATATTATTAAGGTCTTACGATGCTCCGTTGGAGTCTATTAATGTGTTAGATATAGCCTGGCGGGGATTTCTTCATTTACACTGCATAGTTTTATTGGGATGACAATAGGGTAAGAGTGATGTTTGGTGCACCCTAGAACCTGGTGTAAACCGCCGTCGGCCTTTTTGGCCACTGACCTTAAGGTGGTAGCCCTATTGTCAACCTTTTTTATGTTTTTGATGTCATATACGTTGCCTTTTATTCTTCATTGTGGTTTGTTTCTATGTGTGTTTGTGGTTGACTGTGGTCCTTCAATGCTACATTTACTTTTATATCTACGTTTACGCGATAACTGATGGGTAAAGTTCTCAGACCATGGTCCAAGAATTGAAGTAGGTAACAAAAAAACAACATGTTTTGTTTTTCTTCAGATAAAAGTATTCCGTTACCTGATTGACGAGGGTGTACCTGCTCAGATGATCAACGTTGTGTCGCAGTATAACGCACAGTGTAGCGAGCTGAGGCGGGCTCTGGAGGCCGACGGTTTCAGCAATTTCACTGTCAGAACGGTTGTGTCAAGTCAGGGTAAGAGCGGGCTTTAAGCATTAGTATGAACAATTAATTGCGCTTGATTTAAGTTTAATTAGTACAATACAGCTACTTCTAGTAGTGATTTTTTTTCAAGCGATCGTATTTGGTTTTATGCCACGTAGTTTTCTATTGCGAGTCAATTGCGGTTTGTATCATTGTACTGTCTTTTTTAATCAAAAAAATAAAAAATAAATAATTGAATAAAATTAAACTAAAATCAAGGTTTTAAATGCATTTTCAGTGCGCACTTTACGTCACGTGATTTGAATACAGAATAAACCACTTGACGTGAAATGATTTGAACTACGAAATACATTTTAACATTTATCCACTTGACAGGGCATATTACAGCTTACACACATTAGTTACATAATAAACGATGTATTATAAGTTGCAGGAAAGTGTAAAAGCCACCCCACCCCAGTTCATTTGACCTTTGACCTTTAAGTGTGACATTGACCTTTGAGATAAGGACTGATTCGTGCGCGTGACACACCTTCTCATTGTGATTGACATGTGTGCGACGTTTCATGAATTTCCCTTCAGTATACTTTCGAAGTTATGGTATAGACGTAATTGTTTCGGACGGACAAACGAACGAACGGACGGACGGACTAACGGACGGAGGTGCGATTACTATATGATCCCCTCCCTTCGGGGGCATAACAAGTTCAATAATGGACATTACGCGTGTTAGATGCATGTGTAGTGTGTTATCGTTATAACAAAAACATATACTATTACAGGTGGAGAGTGGGACTATGTGATCTTTAGTACGGTTCGGTCACTACCAGATTACAAGATAGAGAAAACCCCAACCCTGGGCTGGTGTAAACAGAATCTGGGCTTCATCACAGACAAGAACCAGATCAACGTGGCGCTTACTAGAGCCCGCAAGGGTCTGATTATTATTGGTGAGTATATTACATGTATTTGTGTTTTTGTAATTATTGAAGTATACACCCATTTGTTAAGTATACATGTGCGGTTTGGGAAAAAGTGGCATGCACACTATTGCCCTATTTCAATGGAACCGACATCGTTTTTCATTTGGTCATGAAGAAAAATCCAGTTATTGGGCTAACAGGTTATCGCTATACATTATTTCATTTTATTTGAAAAAAAAAACACATTTAAAAAGACAATCTGCCCGTTCTGCTTTTTAAAGTTCTTATTTTTTGTTGTGAACAGCTTCGCTCTAAAACGGCCCAGAGTATTATGCTGTTTGCTAGATTTTCAAGTGTTTGTTTTGCTCTCACTGACAATGGATGAAGCAGATGTGAATTTGGTGCAATAAGGTTCTTTAAGTGTTACAATCATTTACTTGTAGTCAGTGAAAATACGTTTAGGTATACGATCCCTCTAATAATTAATATAATTAATATTTAATTGATGTATTTGTTTTATGAGAATGTGTTTAATTTTGAACTCATACAAATCGAGTATGGTATGCAACTTGAAAGCTATGAATTCCATTTGCATACATACTACTGTCAGTATTTGTTTAGACATGTAATACGGGCGACCTTCTTTATCCAGTCAAGTCAATGCATTTGTTTGCAAATGTAAAGCCAATTGCTGTAATTGAATGTTGTTGTTTTTCCCCAGGCAATCGGAACCTTTTGCAGTGTGATGTTATATGGAAGAAACTCGTTCGTCACTATGAAAGCCGAGGCTGTATCAAAACTCCGGCAGAGTTTCCTCCACCTCCGAAAACGAGGAGGCAGAAAATGAAGGAGGCCAAGCTTAGACTAGATGAGAGATTTGGAAAAGAGAAGTTCATTCCCGGCGAGGCAACCTCCTTTCAAGGTTCTTTTGATAACGAATGGGAAACAAACAGACGCGGTATTCGCAGATCCCAGGCGAGACAACAAAATCCACTGTAAACTTTGGTTATGTTGGAGTGACTGGCAGGACACTGGAGAAATCGAGAAATCGATCTCCTATGTGAGAGATTCAGAAAATATTGTAGATTTGTTTTAGTTTTATTATCTTGTATATACAGTCAGACCTATATTAAGAGACCACTAAATTGAAGAGAAAAGTGGCCTTTTAGCACAGACTGTCTCTTAATGCAAGTGTACTTTAACAAAACACTTGATAATTGAAATGGTGGTCTCTTAAAGAACGTGGTCCCTTAATAGAAGTGGTCGCTTGAGCAAGTTTGACTGTAAATGTGTACAGAAAGATAAATAAATGTAAATAGCTATATATTTTGTGTGATGTAACATGCCTTTTAAACATATTGTACTTTAGTCCAGTGTGCCATTCACGTTGTATACTTAATTATATGATGACATAGATCTCTTTTATTTATTAATTGTTTTAATTACAAGTGGTTTTCCTTATTTAAACAAGTTTATCTTCTTTTTGTAATTATGATCAATCATAAAATTAAGTGTTTCTTCGGTCAGTTTACATGGCTATAAGGTTACCTAGTTATGCCCCGTGTGGTTCCCGGGCAAGAATAGGATCACTGCTTATCAGGCAGAGGGGTAAAATCCCCCCGAATTCAGGTTCATTGTGTCATTTGTGGGTCTTCATTGTGATCCCTGAATATTGAGTGGTGGCAGAAAGCAATGGTCGAGGCTCCAGCGAAAAATGGAAATTGGAAAGAGAATTTACAGCATCTATGCAGTTCTGTAGGTGAGACGGTTCTGAGCACATTCTGCATATTGTTCTATCTAGATATAAATAGAAAATGAGCCAGGGATGGCGCCATATAACCGTTTTGTGTCGGTGCGCCATAGAACCCAATTCAAATATCTAATTAATCACAATTGACTACGACTTTCTAAGAAGGCGTCAACATAAATGAAGTGATCATATTTTTGTACAGCTGACATTCAAATTCCAATGGACCATCATAAATACTTTGTCTTATCCGAGGGGCCGAGGGGCCGAGGGGCCGCAGTGGATAGCAGCACGTTGATTGAATCCGTTACATTATATATGTGGCTTTTAAACTTAAAACATTTTCAATTAGGAAATAATTTCCCGTTTGGAGTTTATCTTTGATAATATATGTGAATCTGTATACAAAATAGAACTGTTTGCGCATGTGAGAGATATAATGATGTTGTGTATTATGTTGTTGCCTGGACCTTACATGACGATGACCTGTATTTGTGTATGTCTTTCGTCCTTTTACTTTGGTACCCACTACTTCTAAATAAAGTAGGATGTAAATAGGTGTGTGTGTGTGTGTGTGTGTGTGTGTGAGAGAGAGAGAGAGAGAGCGAGAGAGAGAAAATCGATATATTGATGTAGATATATATATTTAATATACACTTTTATAATCTCCCAAAAGAAAGAATCTTTGACTCGACGTTATTACTGTTTTAGAATGATAGAACATTGAAATTGGTTGTCAGAAAATGTATATATGACAAAATTGAGTCGACACGCCGTTTATTGCCGTGTATAAATTTGCTGTGTTTACCCGTGGACCTAAAGTTGTTTTTATGTTTTTAATAAATCATACGAATGATACATGCGTGTGATCACATCATAGAGGACCACTTGTCATTATGTGATTATCTCATTTTGTGTTGTTGTAAATGTTAGTTTTGTATTAAAGGGACACATGGCAATCTTGACACACAATATTGATGTTTGATAAAAAAATAAGATTACGGTGTGTCCCTTTAATGCTACAACAATGTTTTGTTAATTTTTCTGTACCGTATCTAGTCTCAATATATGAACATATGAAATGCCTTTACAATGAGTATGTTTAGAATGTACATATCAAGTTTGTTTTTGGTACAATGTTTCATTGGTATTATCAGGGACTGTAGATAGACGTATAATAAACAGCTAGGTCCTGGTATTATATTTGTATATTTTATTTATTTATTTTAGGTTAATAATTTAATAATCATAGATTTTGAAAATTTGATATTTATATTTCAGTATGTGTGATAAACACTTGTGCGTTGTTGTTTTTTTTAATGTTTTTTATTTTGCCTTGATTTCAAACTGTACCTTCTCTTTACATTTATAGTTACTTTTCGTCTTTGCAGCATACCATTAAACAGTTTGTAGACTGTCCCGAGATTCCTCTGTAAATTGAGAATCTCTATAATTCATCCATGTAATAAACTGACCCCAGAGCAATAAAATACCAATTTTCGCACAGCAGGGCATCAATTATCGGACAGCAGAAAGGTACATTTAAAAAATTAGAAATGAGTTGGTGTAACAAAATGCTATCTGCAAATAGAGATAAGGCAGTGATATATACTTCTAAAATTTAATTCTGCATGGACACAGTTTTAGCTCATTAGCTGGCATGTTAGGTGATTTATTGCCATTTTATTGTTTTCATGCTGGGTATGCCGACCAACAAGATGATTATCATGTAACTTGAGCTGAGTAGAAACTGAGTAGAAACTACTTCATATTTTCGGGAGAGTCTATAAACTGTAAACTCATTCTCACACAGGTGACAAACTCATTTTCACAGACTGTTGTTTTGCTTTACTGTGTATAGTTTTCCTTGGTGGATACATTGATGTATGTAAATTGTGTTGCACAAACTCTGTACTAATTTTAATACTTTTTACAAAATCATGGAATAAATGTTAACTTAAAGCCTTTGTGTCTGTCTTCTAGATGTCAAATACTTCCCAGTTGGGATTTGTAAAAGTGTGAATGACTTTAGTTTAGACCTACAAGGCAAATATGCCTACAACGAAATCATTTTTCCCGCCGGTTTTGGGTCGACTACATGCGTAACTTTAGAACAATTATGTAGTAAATTTAATAATAAAGTAACTGAGTAACAGCAATTGAGTCACAAACATTGAGTCATTTCGGTCCTTTCGTCACTTGTTACTCATCAATTTCATATGGAAAGGCGTAAATACCATCCGAAGTATTGCATTATCAGAGCAAAATGCCAAGAAATAAAACCAATAGGTCAGATACCACTATTGATTTTGGGCTTGGATTTCCGTTAAATATTAGAGACTGAAAGCATCAAACTATCCCCAATTTGCTGGTCATTTTGGGTGTCTCTAAGATAGTTCTTTAAAAAAAAAAGAGAAGGTTTTATCATCCGTGCGGCTATAGGAATATGGGTTGTTGGTCAAAAGGTTATAATGGAGGCCTATGGGAAATGCAATAGTGGTATATGACCTAAACAACAGAATTACGAAATGTATAATAATAGGAACGTCTGAGGCCCCGTAGTATACAATTTGAATAGCTTTACATAAACACTGGATTTAACGTGCTCAGTGCTCGAAAATAGCTCATTCGTAAATAAATCGAAAACAATTGCTGTGCAGTAATGTACGGCTCAAATGTCACCCACGAAATTGCATTACAAGAAAATGAACAATATAGCATAGATTTAAAATATAATACGTCAAGTATATTATATGGAAGGGTAACCCTTAACTATTATTATCACCTGACAATAGTCAGTCCCGCTTGCAGTAAATGCATGGGTTAAAACATATTGCACAGGTTTCCAAACACCTAGGTCTCCCGAATCACTGTTTATTCTTGTATCCAACTAATACATGTACTTACTGACCGCCTCCGCACTCGTCTTTAATACATATGTTTTTATCCGGCCCGCGGATTGCGTAGCCTGAATTTTACGGTGTGGTGAAGCCAATCCAGGCTTACGGTGTGGTGATTTCCGTCTGTCCGCCTATCTGTCTACTCGTTTTGATGTTTTGACTAGTCTTTGGTTACCTTTTTATTTTTCCTCGTTTTTTAAAAACAAACTGTATGAAAGCTTTGCAACTTGTGACACATGTTCCACAACGATATATTACAAGGACCATAGCTCTGTACATTCGAACCCAGTTCTGCGTTCAACATTCGAACCCAATTCTGCGTTCAACATTCGAAATCAGGCCTGTGTTCAACGTTCGAACCCAGTTCTGCATTCTATATTCGAACCCAGTTTTCTGCGTTTAATATTCGAACCCAGTCCTGCGTTTTACATTCGAACCCACTTCTGCGTTCAACATTTGAACCCAGTCCTCCGTTCTGCATTCGAACCCGGCCCTGCGTTTTGCATTCGAACCCAGTCCTGTGTTCTACATTCGATCACAACTCTACGTTCAGCATTCGAACACAGTTGTGCTTTCTGCATTCGATATCAGTTCAGTCTGCTGTTCTGACATTCTGCTGGCATAATGAAACAAGAGGTCAATGACCTTGAAGCTCTACTGATAGAGTTTGATAGCTAGATCAGCCATGGGAACCTGTGACGTTTTATGAAAATAGGACCAGCACTTTCAGAGAAATAGTCGCCACATGTTTTTCCTATATTACTCTATGTAAGAAAAGACGGCCGCTCAAAATAATTGTGTTTAGGACCAACTACCTATCATGCCAGTTATTTTAGTAAAGGTTCCAAATCAATATCACATATGGTTTTTGAGAATTAGTCGCCACAAAGTTGTACTTTTAAAATATATTTAAAGCTCTGACGGCCATCTTGAATTACTGGCCGACTTGGTTTTTAATTAGAACTAACTAGACATCAAAGTAGAGTTTCATGAAAGTCCATCAAGTAGTTTCAAAGGAGTAGTCGCCACAAGTTTTTCCTATATAACTCCATGTAAACAAAGATGGCCGCTGGCGGCCATGTTTGACATCGAATTAAAATGAATTATGTTTGGTTAGGACCAACTACATGTCGTGCAAGTCATTTTGGTAAAGGCTCCAAATCAATATCACTTATGGTTTTTTGAAGTCACCACTAAAATCTATTTTTAGCCATGTGGCTATCTTGAATTCCTGGCCGACCTGAATTTATGCTAGCATCAACTAGACATCAAGAGCAATATTCCTGTGAAGTTTCATGAAAATCCGTAAAGTAGTTTCAGAGGAGTAATCGCCACAAGTATTTCCTATACAACACTATGTAAACAAATATGGCCATTTGTATTGTGTTTTAGATGAACTACATGTCGTGCTAGTCATTTTGGTAAAGGTTCCAAATCAAATTTTGCTAGGATCAGCTAGACATCAAGAGCATAATTCCTATGACGTTTCATGAACATCCGTCAAGTATTTTCAAAGGAGTAGTCACTACAAGGTTTTATTATTATCTATGTAATCAAAGATGGCCGCTGAGAGCCATGTCTAACATTGAATTAAAATGCTTTTCGATAAGGACCAACATCATGTCACTCTGATCCTTTTTGAAAAAATCCCATCTCAATACCACTTAGAGTTGTGAAGAAGTAGTCGCTAAAAACGTGTTTATTTAGAAATATAGTTTTAGCTTTGGCGGCCATCTTGGATGTTACATCAATGTGAAGTTTTTCTAGAATCACCTAGATAGTATGGGCAACATTCCTGTAAAGCTTTAGGAAAATCCATCCAGTAGTTTCAGAGGAGTAGTCGCTACAAGTTTTTACTATATAATTCTTTCGTAAATGGCCATTGACAGCCTTTTTGTTTGTTTGTATGATGTTTTACGTCATTTTCAACACATGTCATGTTATATACTGGCAGCCATGTTTAACATCGAATCGAAATGATTTTAACAAGGACCAACATCATTTCATGCTGATCATTTTAGAAAATGTTCTATATCAATATTACTTATAGTTTTCAAGAAGTAGTCGCTACAAGCTTTTTTTTAAAAATATGTTTTAGCTTTGGCAGCCATCTTGGATTTCACATAACGTGAATTTTTGCTAGGTTAAACTAGACAATATGGGTTACATTCCTGTATAGTTTCATGAAAATCCATCCAGTAGACTTAGTCAATAGTTTCAGAGGAGTAGTCGCTACAAAAAAAGGTTTACGGACAAACAGACAAGACAGACAGACGTCGCACCACGACATAAGATATGTCGATCTTTAAAGGTAAAATCTCATTCGGGATTTCATTATGCCCTTTCTGCTGTTCTGCCAATTCTGCTGTTCTGCCATTCTACTAACTGTTCCGAGATTATGTATTTCGGATTACTCGGGGGTTGTGAAATAACTTTCTCATGTATTTAGAACATTTGGATATGCATTAGCTATAATACTAGTATTTCACAAGCTTTATATATAATTAACGCTGTGCGGTGAAAAAAAGTGTTTTTGACAATATGTACACAATTAGACATACATGTATATATCATGTTAACAACGGGTCACGCCACGGGTTTGTTACGCTCTGCCTTCTTACGCAGGTACCATGGGTATGTAAAATTCATTGCAGGTAGGCGACAACTCACAGTTAATGTAAAGGTATGAAACCAGTTATTTTCCCATTGACACCAATGTTAAAATGTCACATATTTATTGTTGCTGCAAGCTCAAGTATTGATAATGCTCCAGTGTAACTTTCATGTAGAAAAAATAGGTTTCCACTTGAAAAATCACCAAAACGTGGAGTCACAAGACATGTAAGAACGTTCCTGTTTGTTTACTAAACAGGTCCACCTGTTTTCATTGATAGTTTCTCACAAAGTGTATGCATGGGAAATTTGGAATGTTCGTTAATAATCCAGTAAAACCTATTAATACACATTTCCAACAAAAAAGGACGGATTACTTTTTTATTATAGGAACTACACCTCGGAGGTGTATATGCAAATGGTGGTGGTAAACCTAAATGCTGAGACGTGTGACAATGGCTGGAAAAGAAAAAAAAATACAACTGAATACATAGTGAGCTCAAATTGAACGAGTAACAATCAAATGAAAAAAGCATGAATGGGTAAAACATGTAAGGTCATAATGATTTTTACAGAACACCGATCACAGTTTGATTTGAACTATTCTAATAATTACTATTAAATGATTGAAAAATACAAGTTATGTAGAAAAACGGGACGCGGCGTGGTGTAAACGCGGCGCGATGTAAACACATCAAGATTGCCTTGTGCCCCTTTAAACCTACGGTAGGATATCCACTTCCAAATGTTATTACCTAGCAGGTTTAAATAAGCGATTAATACATGGATGTGTAATTTTAATGTTCGATCAATACTCCACGATTGCCTTTCGGGTATTAATGCCATTGAAATTGAGAAACCGAATAGCCGTGGAATAATGTTTGCTTGATTGACGTGGAAGTTTCAAATATAAAGAAGGTCAACAGCCCATAAATAATTGATATTGCTTATATACATCATAAATTACATTTTAGTGTTCAACAGATTTTTGTAAAGCCTCGTTGGAATATATAGACGAGTGTGTATTCATTTAGAATGTCTCGTATAGGGAGAAGCGTGCTTTTCTGGCTGACTTTGATAGATTCTGGTGAGTAATAAGCTTTGTTCTGTACATGTAATAAACTATTAAAGTCTAAGTCATGAGTAATTGGAGGAAAGTACTGAAAGTACTTATGTCAAATTTCGGACTTTCCGGTCTTAGCGACTTAAAATATTGTATAGCCATTAGAAACCGTTTGCAAGTTTGTCTATAATTTTCCTATTTTTTAGTATTTAATTACATATTTTAAACATGAACAGTTATTATTGGAACGTTTTTGTGAAATGTATCCTTGCCCCAAAGGTCGTGTATACACATGCATGTGTACGCAAGGAACGACAACTCTGGGTAGAGATTGATTGACTGTAACATGGTAGCTTAGTGAGCATTGTCTACCATAGAAACTGATGCAAAGCATCAGGGCGGCGCAGAATATGTTCAAAAGGAGGAAACAAACATGTGTATTTATTTGAAAACTTTGTATTATATAACAACAGAAATATTTTAATAAGTATAAACAATTATATGGCGACAGTGAGCAATAGTAACTTGAGAACAAAGGCACATACCTAAGATATCAAAATATATTTAAGTGTTTGCATTAATTGTTGATGATATATATTTCTAGAATGTTATGAAGATTTTTAGAATGTTGAGGTAGTTTGAATTAAGTAAAACAAATATCCAAAAAGAAGCTGATATGATCAGTGAAATGTGTACTATGACATATGGCTGGGGTAGGTGGACATGTATTCGGAAGAAGTGGTTTGTAGTGGTAAGATATCATACAGTTTGGTTGTTTGAATATTTGACACTGAATTGTGTCTTAAGTGTGTGCCACGTAGGGCTGATCGTGAGATTCTCCTAGGTGGAAACCAGTACTGCATGGCGTGCGTCAGGAAATAGCACGCTCAAGCAAAGTTTCAAAGCTGTATCTGTTAAAGTTAATGAAGACGTGCACTTTAACATAAAACTTAACCAAGTACGCAGACGCCGATCAAGGGGTGACAATAAGTCGTATCTTTTCCAAAAACACACTGGCTTAAAAGTGGACTTTAAGGAAAACTTAACGAATATACAAAGTTAAAAAAAAAGCATAACTTTTGCAGAAAGCAGCACATAGTTATGAAACCTGATATGCTGGGTCATGTTATGATGTAGAACAAATGTATAAATTTTCAAAGTTGTATCTGTAATAGTTACCTAATATATGGACCTATGACATAGCGCCAATCTCAATACAGCAATTTCAATACAACAACACGATCTAATGGCCAGTCTTCGACCCCTAACATTTTGGCCAGTCTTTTACCCCCAACATTTTTGATCACGTGCTCATTCATATGTCTTGAGCTCCTCCATATGCAGCATAAAAGCTCACGGCGCGCCGCCAATTAGCTTCAGTCTTAATAAAGTAGTTAACATGCTCACAGCGTTTTTTCATATACAAACATTACAAACACAAACATGCCACATTGTTTTTTTCTGACATGATTTTATTTAGGTTACTAAGAGACATTTTGTGCATAAAACCAATGCTTAGTCATACTTGTGAGTTATGGGAATTTTCTAAAGCGCAACCAAAATACACGACTAAATGCAAAAGTGCAATATGTCTATTACGTAAATTATTTAGTGACACTTATACCAAAAGTTGCCCCCGGTGTGAAAGACAAGTTTCATCTATCTCAGAACACTATATTTTGTATTGTTCTCGTACTGAACATATTTCAGTTAAATTGTGGCAGTCAATTTTACCATTGTTGGTTCAAATGTATTTAACATATTCATAAACTTAAGTCCGCGGGAACAAATAATTGTCATGCTAAATGGTATGAGACCACTTAGTCATAAATGGAATCTGACTTGTTTAAAAGTTGTTATCAATGCTTTCCATTTGATATGGAGTTTTGGACAAGCGGTAAATTGAAAATAACGTATTAATAGCCATGTGTGAAATTAAAATGTAATGGCATTGACTCTCCCTTATATTTCGCTTCCATAAGGGAGAGTGATGTTATGATGTTTATTTTTCAAGAATGAATTTGATAAACTGGTAAGATGAAGTAAACTATGTGTGATTCAATACCTGATCTTTTATTTCGTTTCATAAAGGCTGGGTATGGACTCGATTACTAGTTTATCTTTAAACATAACAATTTTTTAACACTTTGTAATCTGTTGTAAATATTGAATATGAAAAGTATTTATTATAAGGGTAAGCAAATATGTTCCATGAACATACGAGTACAGTCATGGAATCAGTTTAATTATATTAAAAGACTCCAACATGAATGTATATATATTAACTTATTCTTATACTTTACTCTATGTCAAAATTTCTCTCATAGTCTATTGTAGTAGTACTTCTGTGTTACTGCGTATATTTGCCCTAAATTACCGATTGTCATGTATATAGTATTATTGAATTGTTTGAATGCTTATATGTAAACTTATATTGTATGCTCTCCAACTGGGAGGAAAATAATCAATCAATCAATCAATCCATATGTCTTGCGCTCCTCCATATGCAGCATCAAAGCTCACGGCGCGCCGCCAATTAGCTTCAGTCTTAATAAAGTAGTTAACATGCTCACAGCGTTGTTTCATATACAAACATTACAAACACAAACATGCCACATTGTTTTTTTCTGACATGATTTTATTTAGGTTACTAAACAAAGTGTTTTGAGAATTTAGAGTGTACGATTCATGACACATAAAAACTCCAGAAGAGCAATCTTGATTGCAATGAATCCGATGTTAGAGGGACACACGGCAATCTTGATTTTTCAAAAATAACCTCCTCGCGGTGTAACATAAACATGCATTTGTTTAATCATTAATATTGATTATAAAAATAGTATAAATCGAATTGTTTTTGCATATCACTGGCTGGTGATTATATTGCATCAATAATATATGTTAATCTATTAAAAAAACTGAAACATATATTTTAATTATATGCAAGCAGGTTTAAAGTCAAAATGATACTGGATTAATAAATCGAGACATTGTTTTTAATGTTTGATAGAAAAGTGCCCGAAGGGGCACCTGGGGGTATTCCTCCACCAATGGAAGCTGAAAAGTCGCCATATGACCTGTTATCGCGACTGTAAAAAACAATTCAGTTCAATTCAATGTAATGTTTAATAAAATATTCACGATTGTCGTGTGTCTTAAAGGAAGACATCAGGCTTTGTCTGGAGGTCTAGGGGTCGTCTAGGGGTCGCCTTAAAATGTACCACAAAAATGATATTTTCTGTTCTAAACGACCTGAATATGCTTATTAAAACATAAACTGAAACAGTTGATGAAACACTCGGAAGCGTTACGACTTAGAGAATTACGCCAACAAATCAAATGAATAAAATTAAACTGTACACGCTATGTGTGTACTAATTACGCCGTATCCCCGGCTTACTCGATGCGCCGACGCTAAGCACAACATAGGAAGTGTGCAGATCCAATTGGTTTATTTATAGCATAGGTATTGTTTATGTAAACACAAGAGTTTAAAAGTCAGCGTGCCTTTTAAACGAAGCGTACGTTATTAATGAGTTGTTTCTATTAACGACTGGGTGCATTAGGTGATTAAATGCAAATTTGACGGTAATATTATTTACAAATGTCTCTATCATCTCCGTTAAGGTTAACAATAAGCATATTCTGACATTAATGAATAAACCTAAAAGTGATCCCATATTTGCAAAGAAATTCAATTTGCACAGTAATATGAGCTATCCTAAATAACGCATCAGCGTTAATTGAAGCATTTTACGGTAACACATCGGAGTTAATTGAAGCATGTTACGCCTGATTTCATTCAAAATATGTGGTAAATTTATGGTGGCTGATATGTGCCATCTCGTCTTTTTATTATTTCGCCGCGAAATAACGCCTAGCGAAAAGACGCCTGGCGAAAATAAGACGCCGGGCGAAATAACGAAAAGACGAAAAAACGCCGGGCGAAATAACGAAAAAGCGCCGAGCGAAAAGACGACAAATAGTCAAAACGCCGGGCGATAAAACGAAAAGACGATAAATCGGCAAGAGAAAAGAGGCCGTTTTATACATTAAAATAATCGTTATTTCGTGTGAAGTTTTTTCGTTTTTTTCGTTATTTTTTCGTTATTTTTCGTGTTTTTTTGTTGTTTCGCCTGGCGCTTTTTTCATCTTTTCGCATGGCGTCTTTTCGCCCGGCGTCTGTAACCTGTAACAACTTTTATTCACAGATACGAAAACATATTTAATGAGAGAAAATATGGAAAGAAGAGATTCGTTTAAGTACATCAGGCATTTCATCGGTTTCTGCTGAATGGTCGGTCAGTACATAAAGTATTTTGATAAGTAGTTTAACTAAGTGTGTTTTGTTGTACATTGTTATTAAATAAGTCCAATGGGACAGTCTTTTAATAATGAGTAGATAAACCTAGTGTTGGAAATCTGATGAAAATTCATTACCGGTCATCAGAATGTTTAACCGACCGATGATCGATCATTAATCGATTAAACTTGGTTTCTATGTTAGACACCAGTGTAAGCCTTTTTGCAGAATATAGTGAAGAAAAGAAACACATTACCAGTATCTTCTAGTCACAATAAGTATGTTCTAGTCATAAAGCAATTAACTGAATGAAACTGACCGAGCATTTATTTTAAAATATAAATTGTGATACTCATTTGAAAACAGACGATTACTTGTTGCAAAAATTATAACTTATGTCATTCTCTAGTACTAAGAGATTAACTCAATCATGAAAACTATAATCGAAAAAGAAAAAGGCTTAAATGTCTGATGCTCGATTAAATCGATTAATTGGAACAACACTAGATAAAGCCACTATACTGGTCTATGATAAAACAAAAGGCACAACTGGCTCTGAATCGCTCACCTGATGACCTTTATCCAGTTTAGACACTTGCAACAGTCACAAAAGTGGGTCAAATGAAAAAGATCTGGTAAGTTCAGAAGAAGATTGTTTTTAAAGATTTCACCAATATAACTCTATTTTAAATGGGTACACCTGAGCATGCTAACATTTAACCCCGGGATCACCATTTAAACATGATTGATAGAGGACCATCAGCTTATGATCCATGCAAAGTATTAAGACGTCTAGCTCTTCTAGTTTCAGAGAAGATTTTTAAAGTTTTTGGCTATATAATTTGTTTTGTTATAATGGTGTTTTACGTCATTTTAAATCTTTAGTGGTAGAGAGAGACCAACCACTTTTCCAGGATAGAACCAGTACTGTACACCTCCCGCCATCAGTAAGAATCGACACTTTCTTATTTACAACTCGACCTCCAAGGGGGATTAGAGACAAAAAGGTTTCCAACGTTTCCAGCGCCGTTAACCGCTAGTCAGTTTCATTAAGTTGCTTTATGACTAAAAAATACTTATTGTGACTAGAAGATACTTGTAATGTGTTTCTTTTCTTCACTATACTCTGCAAAAAGGATTACACTGGTGTCCAAAATTGAAGCCATGTTTAACCGATTAATGATCGATCATCGTCGGTTAAACATTCTGATGACCGGTAATGAATTTTCATCAGATTTCCAACACTAGCTTTATCTACTCATTATATAAACACTGTCACATTGGACTAATTTAATAGCAATGTACAACAAAACACACTTAGTTAAACTACTTATTAAAATATCTGTATTGACCATTCAGCAGAAACCGATGAAATACCTGATGAGTCTCTTCTTTCAAAATAATGCAGACGAGGAAAGTTTTGTTTATTTTCTCTCATTAAATACGTTTTCGTTTCTGTGAATAAAAGTGGTTACAGGTTACAGACGCCGGATGAATTGAATTGAATTGAATGTTGTTTAACGGCTCATCAACACAGTACAGGTTATTTAGAGCCGCCCCAGAGAGAGGGGAAGGATACATAGGAATCCGGGAACCTGCCCTACTCTTATTATCGAATAGATTCCTATGGTTCTTTAACGTGCTCGGAGGATAGACCGATACACGGGACCGCCCGGTTTACGTCCCCATCCGACGGAGGAGGCTAAGGAAAAGTGTCTTGCCCAAGAACACACCGACGGAACACAGTGGCACCACGGAGGATTGAACCCGGGGCCTCCGCCGGATGAAAAAACGCCATGCGAAAAGACGAAAAAACGCCACGCGAAATAAGCCGGGCGAAATAACGCCACGCGAAAAGACGCCATGCGAAATAACGAAAAAACGCCGGGCGAAATACCAAAAAAAAAGAAAAAACTTCACACGAAATAACGAAAATTTAAATGTATAAAACGTCGTCTTTTAGCGTGCCGGTTTCTCGTCTTTTCATTTTTTCGCCCGGCGTTTTAACTATTTGTCGTCTTTTCGCATGACGTTTTTTCGCCCGGCGTTTTTTCGACTTTTCGTTATTACGCCCGGCGTCTTTTAGATCGGCGTTATTTCGCGGCGAAATAGTGAAATGGCACATATCAGCCACCATACGATTATGCTCTTTTTAAGTTTTCTTATTCGGCCAGCATCATATATCGTATATGCAGCAATATTGTCAATATTTTAATCTAAAAGGAAATCGGAACTGCCTCGGTAAATTCCGTCACTCCGGAACCCGCATTTACCAATTACGGAAATTGACGAATAGTTCCGATTGTCAACTTTTGTTCTTTTGTTGCAGATGATTGTAGTGAAATGGTCAATTAATTATATTTATGAATTGTTATCTTCTTGTCTTCGTACTCACTTTCAGCATTCCTCCGTTTTACTTCCTCCTCAAGTTCCACATTAAGGAAAACTAAGCTTTCAACGTTGCATACGTTATTTTTTAACCTAAGCATTTGAACGTATCTCAGTGGGAGATAACTTGTACATTACCTCCCTTCTAGCCAGGCCTGATATGTGATCTCCGTTGTGTTTATTATTCATTGTATTGCAATTATTGAGATCCCATCTACACTTATTGGACATGAACCGACGGATACAACCATCCAACCAGCATTGGTCTCGTGGCCCGTCACCATCCCTGGGGAAATAACCCATGGGTCATAACTTGAAACCGTTGAAATTCCCACGCTATAACCATATGCACTCTCACTGGGCATGAACAGACAAGTTAACTATCAAACCAGCATTGGCCCCGAGGTCCATCCACACCCCTGGGGACATAACCCGGGGTCATCACATGGATACCTTTGAGATCCCTCAGACATGATTTTGAACGAGACGCCTAGGTGGTCATGCCCTGGGGGTAACACTTGAGGAGGTGAGCGTGGTAAAACATTATTTCGCTCTGCATAAGGTAGTGTTGCATATCAAATTGAACGTTTTCAGAGCAGTGGTATATAAAGTTTGCTTCAAGGTCATAACATGGGATATGGGAAGATTTGGCTTTATGACGAGTGCGGGGATTGCGATGGTGCGACATCGATTGCGCGATGTAGTTAATTTATGAAATGGTGCGTTGTCTGTCTATCGTTCTGCCTGGTGTGTCTGTATCAGCCAATCAGAAACCATACCAGTTTTTCGGTAAAATGGCTGCCTCTTCAAAAAAAATATCAAGTCCACCGTGCTATCAACTGGGCCACGCAAGCCCACTACCTTTCCCCACCATCACCTTGTAATAAAGAAACATACAATCAGTGATGTCAGTAAATTTCAGAACAAGTAAGCGTTTTCGTCATAAACACAGAAATTATAGAAAACGTCTCCGATCAAACACTCCATACTCTCATCGTATCGGCACACTTTGTTTTCTTTATTATAGGTACCGTGCCGTCAAGTATCCGAAAGTTGCGTTAGCAAAAGTGGACATAATTTTGAGTTTAAATTACACATCATTGAAATTGAGTTGCCAAGTTTGAAAATAGTTGTGCGTAATATCCTTTCAGTGGTGTGTCACAGAGGACATCGTCATGGTGGATACCTAAACCCTTTTCTCACCAAGGAAGCATCGTCGGCGTTCCTAGAAACAGTACGGGGGAAAAGGTCCGTGGAATGCACAGGTTGGACTGGTATCAACATCAACTGTTTGAACGAGCGCAGCTGTGAATGTAACCAACAATTCTGCACCGTGAGTGATCTCAGTTATACTTAAAACGACTAGAATTAATTTGAATTGGGTTTTAAGGCGCACCAACACATGAAAGGAACATGCCAGGCTCATCCTCCATTACATCAAGATAAAATATGGAGAATGGGCCTAGAACTTTCTTACCTGCAGAACTGCAGAGTTGCTGCAACTTATATAGTAGGCACTCCATTTACGATGGAGCCACGTTTCCACGTTTGGATACGCGGTGTCATGATAAAGACCTTGAATGAGCATGATAAATAGAGAATATTATGTCAGTGCCTTTTACTATCAAGTTTATTAGGCGAGGCTTAGAAAACGAAGAATGGCGAGGCTCTGCCGAGCCATTCTTCGTTTTCGTGCCGAGCCTAATAAACTTGATAGTAAAAGGCACTGACATAATATTCTATTTATCATGTAGATTATCCATATTTTTTGTATGAATTACTATTGTTACCTATTTCTCAGAATGGTACGCTTATCGAGGACGTCGCCATGTTGTTGTTTTTTGTTGTTTTTTATGACGTCATGCAAAGTTACGTGCATAACGTCAGATAACGTTACGTACAATAAATGCCGAGGGATTCCGCATTGATTTGCTCTATTGGTCAGTGCCTAATTAAAGCAAAATTTAATAGGTCACCCCTTTATTAGGCAGAAAAGTGCATATCTGCATGATAAATCAAAGTACTGAAAGTACTGAGAATGCAAGGGTTGATAGGAAAGATTGTATGAATATTTGCACGATTGCTGGACATTTAAAATTTCCATAAATTTGACATAGTTTTAGCCAACTTGACGATCTTGGGTGACCTACAAAAATCCTAAAGGGTCGATCTATTCCAAATATATTGTGATCAGTTGTCAGTAAACTGTTTCAAATCTAGACTAAAATATTATTTTATGGAATTGCTGATGGATAGATAGATTTGTGTTTTATGGTCAAACTGTCACTCAAGATGACGTCCATGTCTAAAATTATGTCATTTACAGAGTGGCATATATTAAGTAGTCTTCCGGGAACAAGATGCACAAGAGAGCCTGTATCTCTCTACTGGCTTGCATAGTCTAAGGCCCACGGGAAAACATTTTTTAAAAAAATCAAGAGCTATAACTCTGATGTGTCTAGTCTGATGCAACTGGTTTCGAACTTGTCCAAGCCTTTATAGAGGATCTTACATGAGTGACTGTGTATTATTGATTTTAACAGGGAGTAAGTATAAACAGGGAGTAAGTATACTTACTCCCTTATACTTACTCCCTGATTTTAATAAACGAGTTGGATAAAATGATAGGATACGAGGCTCTTGCCGAGTTCCCTATCTTTTTATCCAACGAGTTTATTAAAGTCAATAATACACAGTCATGAATGTAAGATTCTATTTATCACATAACACCCCTATGACGTGATATTTTCAATTTAATGTTGTCAATTTTCCTTATATACGACGGCAATTTGTAAGACAAACCATGACGTCGTTTTGTTGTTTACATGACGTCGCTACGTTACGCGGCTGTAACTGCGTTCGCCCTACAAATAATGCGACACCTTAAACCAAATTTAACGTTACTAACATTCTTTTTATGAAGTAAGATTTCAAATAATGATAAATAATTAAGTTGTCTGAACGTACCGTATGCTATACCATGCAAACAATTGGGATTAAATGTTTTACTGTATACAAACACAGTGATACGGTCCTCATTTGCATCTGTAATACACTAGTGTATTAATTACGAGAAATAAGTCATGACTTTATTGCACTCCCGGAAGCCATGTTATATGATAAATTAATATAAATATATTGACTAAATTTAGTAAAGACCGAATGAAAGATATGTTCACGAGGCAAACATAGGACATTGTCATTAAATCAAGGGCAATAACTATCGTGTTTATTATACGATACATATAGTTTTCAGTATGGTACACATTTTCGTTAATATAAAGACTGTGACCAAGTTTGGTAAAGACCGGATGTTCAATGAGGCGGCTATATTAAGAGTTCACAGGGCAAATTATAGGATTTTCCATTAAATCAAGGGCAACAACTCTGAATTTTATTAACCGATATGGGTTGTTTTCAAATTGTCTGAGCCTTCATTAATATAAAGACTCTGGCCAAGTTCGGTAAGGATCGGGTTCAAAATGTAGGGGCTAGTCAATGTAAAATATAGGATTTTCCATTAAATCAAGGGCAATAACTTTTGCGTTTATTATCCGATATGGGTGGTTTTCAAACTTGTCCAAGGTTCCATTAATATAAAATCCCTGACCAAGCTTGGTAAACATCGGATGCAAAATGAAGGGACTACTAGTGTTCAGAAAGCAAAATATAGGAGTTTCCATGAAATCAAGGACAATTACTCTGGCGTTCATTATCCAGTATGGATGTTTTTCGAAAATGTCGGACCGTTCATTAATATAAAGACTCTGAACAAGTTTGGTAAATATCGGATGCACAATGAAGGTCCTAGTGTGTTCACAGGGCAAACTATTGGATTTTTTACTAAATCAAGGGCAATGACTGGTGTATCGAACTTGTCCGAGCTCTCATAGATATGAAGACACTGACCAAGTTTGGTAAAGATCGGATAGATATATAATAAAGTGCTAGAGTGTTAACAACAAAAATCAAAGGCCAAATGACGGACAAACTGTTACATAGAGGATTTTACATGAGTGAGTGTGTATTATCGATTTTAATAAACGAGTTGGATAAAATGATAGGATACGAGGCTCTTTTTATCAACGAGTTTATTAAAGTCAATAACACACAGTCCCGTATGTAAGATTCTGTTTATCACATAACCCTCATACGACATGATAGTTTCACTTTAATGTTGTAAATTTTCCTTATATACGGCGGCAGTTTGTTAAGGCAAATCATGACGTCGTTTTATTGTTTACACGACGTCGCTACGTTATGCGTTCGCCTTACAAATAATGCGACACCCTAAACCAAATGTAACGTTACTAACGTTCATTTTATGAAGTAAGCTTTCAAATAATGATAAATAATTAAGGCGTTTGAATACGGTACGTATGATATACCATGAAGAAAAATGGTATTAAACGTTTTAACGTATACAAATACAGTGATTCGGTCCTCATTTGCATCTGTAATACACTAGTTACGAGAAATAAGTCATGGCTTTATTGCACTCCCAGACGCCATGTTATGTGATAAAACGGCTTTAATTCTGTTACAATGGTTGGAAGTCACAAGTGTTATGGGACCTACTATGCATATTAAATTAGAAGCCAGTAACTTGTGGGCAAGATTTTTCCCCAAACTATTGGCTCCAATAGTCAAGGAAGGACAAAATAAGGGAAATAATAAACATATTGAAGACTTTGATGAAATTGTCAACAGACATATAAGACCAGTGAGAATGGTGGATCAACTATTAAGTAACAACGTAACTTCAATGTACATGTTGTAGAGCCAGTGGCGTATATGTTAATATACGTCACGAAGACAAACTCAACAGTAATTTTAATTACAACAAACTTGCCATGCTCCCAAACCGTGCACCCCCCGATATAAACACATCATATGCATCAGTACATATAAATTAAGCATCTTGAACAAGGTGAGAACGTATGGAAAGCCTCGGCTGCCTTCTGTTGCCCTTTTGCATTTTGTGCAGTACGCTTTGTAAGTCGTTTTGTGCATTTTCTAAGTTGTTATGTGCATTTTCTAAGTTGTGATGTGAATTTCATAAGTTGTTATGTGCATTTCGTAAGTTGTTATGTGCATTTTCTAAGTTGTCCTGTGCATTTTCTAAGTTGTTATGTGCATTTATTAAGTTGTTATGTGCATTTTATATGTTGTCATGTGCATTTTCTAAGTTGTCCTGTGCATTTTCTAAGTTGTTATGTGCATTTTGCAAGTCGTCGTGTGCATTTTCTAAGTTGTTATGTGCATTTTCTAAGTTGTGATTTTCGTAAGTTGTTATGTGCATTTTCTAAGTTGTCCTGTGCATTTCGTTAGTTGTTATGTGCATTTTGTAAGTTGTTATGTGCATTTTCTAAGTTGTCCTGTGCATTTTGTAAGTTGTTATGTGCATTTTGTAAGTTGTTATGTGCATTTTCTAAGTTGTCCTGTGCATTTCGTAAGTTGTTATGTGCATATTGTAAGTTGTTATGTGCATTTTCTAAGTTGTCCTGTGCATTTCGTAAGTTGTTATGTGCATTTTGTAAGTTGTTATGTGCATTTTGTAAGTTGTCCTGTGCATTTCGTAAGTCGTTATGTGCATTTTGTAAGTTGTTATGTGCATTTTCTAAGTTGTCTTGTGCATTTCCTAAGTTGTTATGTGCATTTCGTAAGTTGTGATGTGCATTGTTTAAGTTGTTCTGTGCATTGTTTAAGTTGTCATGTGCATATTCTAAGTTGTTATGTGCATTTTCTATGTTGTTATGTGCATTTTCTAAGTTGTTATGTGCTTTTCGTAAGTTGTTATGTGCATATTCTAAGTTGTCTTGTGCATTTTGTAAGTTGTTATGTGCATTTTCTAAGTTGTCCTGTGCATTTCGTAAGTTGTTATGTGCATTTTGTAAGTTGTAATGTGCATTTTCTAATTTGTCTTGTGCATTTCCTAAGTTGTTATGTGCATTTCATAAGTTGTGATGTCCATTGTTTAAGTTGTTCTGTGCATTGTTTAAGTTGTCATGTGCATATTCTAAGTTGTTATGTGCATTTTCTAAGTTGTTATGTGCATTTTGTAAGTTGTTAAGTGCATTTTCTAAGTTGTTATGTGCTTTTCGTATGTTGTTATGTGCATATTCTAAGTTGTCTTGTGCATTTTCTAAGTTGTTATGTGCATTTTCTAAGTTGTTATGTGCGTTACGTAAGTTGTTATGTACATTTAGTAAGTTGTTATGTGCATTTCGTAAGTTGTCTAGTGCAAACTACAAGTCGTCGTTAAGTAGACTTTTTATCGGAATAGGTTTTGAAGGAAACACAGCTCCAGGAGCGAACGCTATGCTCTGCATAGTTTATCAAAATCGGGCTAGGGACATTATACAATAAATTCTTAGAACAGAAAATTGATTTCAAAATGTGTAAGGGATTGTCTGACGTGGAGTTAATGAATCTTGGTCTGAAAACAATAGATCGGGTCACAGGTGCAGTATCAGGAGGTATGGTACAGGTGACCGTGGGTACGGAAGATAAGGGGCGGGGCCGGGAGACAAGGGTGGGGGTCGGAAGACAAGAGGACGGGAGTCGGGAGAGAAAGGGCGTGAGGTTTTTAAAATAGCAAGTTTGTAAAAAAAAATGATGAAGAATTATCATAGTTTTAGAGTCGTTTTGGGTAAAGCAGTCTATATCCTATCAAAATCCTTAATTGACCATTATCTTGTCTGCCGAACACGTTCTGTCTCCACGAGAGATACGTTTATGGATTTCGTCCCTTCTTTATCAGTACTCTGAGAGAGAAGAGAGAAAAGGGGGCCGAGAAGGGAGAAAAGGAAGGGAGAAATGGGGGAGGGAGGAGGGAGAAGACGACCTCACGAAGCCCCTACCCATCAGTGTTTGGAACTAACAAATAATAATGATAATAAATTGAAAAATATATTTAAATAAAAGTAATATTAACGTGCTATTTGTTGAAAACAGACATGTTTTAAATTTTCCAGAAACAAGTCCCAGAGTTTTTAAAATATGTTTGTTTTCAACAAATAACACGTGAAGTCCAGACTCTATTGAACCTATACCTTTAGGATGTCCTATTGGTTAAAAGACGGAGGGCTATAAACCTTAGGACTATACACAAAGACAAACAAATAACACTATTTATTTTTTTATTTTATTTTTTTCAGGCCAAGATTTATTAACTCCACGTCAGACAATCCCTTACACATTTTGAAATCAGTTTTATGTTCTAAGAATTTATTGTATAATGTACCTAGCCCAATTTCTTTTATCTAGGCAGAGCATAGCGCCCGCTCCTGGAGCCGCCTTTTCTACCGGTGTTTCTTTCAAAACTTATTCCGATAAAAAGTCTACTTAACGACGACTTGTAGTTTGCACAAGACAACTTACGAAATGTACATAACAACTTAGAAAATGCACAAGACAACTTAGAATATGTACATAACAACCTACGAAATGCACATGACAACTTACGAAATGCACATAACAACTTAAAAAATGCACAAGACAACTTAGAATATGCACATAACAACCTACGAAATGCACATAACAACTTACTAAATGTACATAACAACTTACGAAACGCACATAACAACTTAGAAAATGCACAAGACAACCTATGAAATGCACATAACAACTTACTAAATGTACATAACAACTTGGAAAATGCACATAACAACTTACGAAATGCACATAACAACTTAGAAAATGCACATGACAACTTAGAAAATGCACAAGACAACTTAGAAAATGCACATGACAACCTAGAAAATGCACATAACAACTTACTAAATGCACATAACAACTTACTAAATGCACATAACAACTTAGAAAATGCAAAGGACAACTTAGGAAGCGTACTGCACAAAATGCAAAAGGCCAACAGAAGGCAGCCGAGGCTTTCCATAAGAACGTTTAACGTCATACAGCGCAAGCTATATGACGTAAGCAATGACTTAATTGTTTGTCACGTGACTACTAGTGTATTCAAACGCAGAACTTTGCATACGGAGGCGCCCAATGGAACAGCCTGTAAACATAGCAGCCTGATTACATTGACCTCCGAGATAATATATAGTGCCCCAACAATAGCGTAAACACTGAGGTTATTGTTGTGTTAGAATCGAAATAATAAATACGTACCAGTTAGGAGTTAGGATGCGTAGTAATTAAATCACGAGTGCGTTAGAATGAGTGATTTAATTACTCGCATCCGAAAGACTAACTGTATTTTATTCACTGATAAAGCACATGTACATATTTATTATTAAGTAAAACAACTCCGTGAAAAAAAAGTTGTTTAATAACATTGTGACGTCATTGACGTCAAAACGTCATGACGTATAGGCACGTGCTAACGTTCTTGCACAATTAGATCCTAAACTCTACAATCTTTGAAAGTTTTGACCAAATCCGATCTTAAATACAGAAGATATAACGATAACAAGATTTCTATATATACTATATTCCAGCAGAATAACAATCCAGTGATGTCTCAACGTGTTTCTTGTAGGAATTTTTTAAAAAGTATAAAAAGTTATATGGCAACAGTCAGCAATAGTAACTTGAGAACAAATGCGCATACTTAAGATATCAAAACATATTTAATTGTTTGCATTAATTGCTAATGATATATATTTCTAGAATGTTATGAAGAGTTTTAGAATGTTGAGGTAGTTTGAATTAAGTAAAAATAAAATATAAAAAAAAGAAGCAGATATGTTCAGTGAAATGTGCAATATGACAAATGGCTGGGGTAGGTGGAAATGTATTCGGAAGAAGTGGTTTGTCGTAGAAAGATATCATACAGTAAGGTTTTTTGAATGTTTGACACTGATTTTTGTCATAGGTGTGTGCCACATAGGGCTGATCATGAGATTTTCCTGGGTGTAAACCAGTATTGCATGACCTGCGTCAGGAAATAGCATGCTCAAGCAAAGTTTCAAAGCTCTATCTTTTATAATTGATAAACAAATACTGCAGTTAGGTATTTAGTACTACTTAGTGGGATAAAGGAACTACTCCAGTTAGGTATTTAGTACTACTTAGATTGATAAAGAAATACTCCAGCTAGGCATTTAGTACTACTTAGATTGATAAGGAAATAACCCAGTTAGGTATTTAATACTACTTAGATTGATAAAGGAAATACTCCAGTTAGGCATTAAGTACTACTTAGAACAGATAAAGAAATAACCCAGTTAGGTATTTAGTACTACTTAGTATGATAAAGGAAATACTCCAGTTAGGTATTTAGTATTACTTCGTTTGATAAAGGAAATACTCCAGTTTAATTATGTAGTACTACTTAGTTGGATAAAGAAATACTCCAGTTAGGTATTTAGTACTACTTAGATTGATAAAGGAAATACTCCAGTTAGGTATTTAGTACTACTTAGTTTGTTAAAGGAAATACCCCAGTTAGGTATTTAGTACTACTTAGATTGATAAAGGAAATACTCCAGTTAGGTATTTAGTATTACTTCGTTTGATAAAGGAAATACTCCAGTTTAATTATTTAGTACTACTTAGTTGGATAAAGAAATACTCCAGTTAGATATTTAGTACTACTTCAATTGATAAAGAAATACCCCCAGTTAGGTATTTAGTACTACTTAGTTTGATAAAGGAAATACCCCAGTTAGGTATTTAG
>JAWPHD010012266.1:0-77107 GCA_037043455.1 Cyrtodaria siliqua
TCTTCGAATAGTCGAGCTAAAAAAGGAAAAGTATCATTATTCAGTCTTTCATAAACAATTCTATCCAGTATCCAACAGAACACAGAACCAGCAGCTTTGTCTGAGAAATAGTTCATTGAAATATACGTTATTAGCTCGACTATTCGATATGTTGCCCCCCCCCACCACCCCCGCCTTTTACCCCGCCCCACTTGATTTCTTTTTCTTTTTCTTTTTTTACATATTTCTTTGTTGTTTTAGTCAATTCTTACACATGTTGCCCTCCCCACCCCACGCCTCTACCCCATCCCCACTCAAACTCGATTTTTTAATTTTTTTTCTTCATATTTTTGTGTTGTTTTGGTGAATTATTACATAGCTTCTTACACATATATGTTGCCCTCACCACCCCCACTCCCCCTACCATCCACCCCCGCCTCTCTTCCACCCTCACCCCGCACCCCACTCAAAACTCGATTTTTTTAAAAAAACATTTAACATAATTATTTCTGTGTAGTTTTGGTCAATTCTTACACATAGTTATGCTGTGCTCCCAACCCCACCCCACATTGTTGTAGCCTTGTTTTCTGATGGTATATACTAGCTATAAATTTATTATTCTCCGAAAAATCGAATAGTCCAGCTGCGCTGTTCTCCGACAGCTCTTGTTTTTATTTTGCATTAAATGTCGAAGAAACAATGATAATCACAGAAAAGAACAAACATTTTATAATGGCGTGGTGTAGTGCAGTATATTTTAATACAACACAAAACTGAGATTTTTTAACTTTAAAGAATCTACCTCTCTAAATTGCATAATACTGATGCACTACACTAACTGGAGTATAGATCACATAACATTAAGTACTCCTTTTCTTTAAAAAAAATCAAGTTGCTGTAAAATAAACTACAAATAAACTAGAAGCCCACGGGCAACATGTCGAGCCCGCCAGTTTTCCGATATACGGTGCGAGGAGACTAGGGTTAAAGGTTAGACACTGCTGAAAGCGGCAGTGGAAGCCTAGAACATGGAAACGTAAAATAAAATGTTTATATTCAAGTTCTTTTATTTGAAAATGACTAAGTACAAAATATATTAATATCTAAAATCATTTCTGGCAAGTAATTTCAAAATTCCTCTATCAGGGATTTTTTTCATGATTTTGGGAACATGACCCGTACCCCTGGAATTGGGAATTTTAGCGCGATTTTTCATAAAATTGGGAATTGTAGCGCGATTTTTAATAAAATTCGGAAAAATATAAAGTAAAGCTTTCCTTTCATAATTATATCTTTAATACTGTTTTTTGTACACCAAGATAAACAGAAGCATTTATAAGCTTTTAAACCCCAATCATTGGATTGGGACACTAAAAAAATAAATAAAAAAATTTGGGAATTTTTTCCTCTTAATTGGGAAAAAAAGGTATGTTTTGGCATTGGGAATATGACTGAATTTCGGCTATAAAAACAGCCAAAAAAACCCCCTGTCTATGTATGAAAAAGTTATAGCCCGTACAAGATTGGACTGCACAACCTCTACATGTGACCTTGACCTTTGAGCTGGAGGCCTGGGTTTGTGCGCGACACATTGTCCTCTTATGGTAATCATTTTTGCCAAGTAATTTTAAAATCCCTTAATGCATGACAAAGATACAGCCCAGACAAGATCGGACTGCATGAACTACATGACCTCTTAGTGTGTGACCGTGATCTTTGAGCTGGAGGCCTGGGTGATAGACGTGACACATCATTCTCTTATACTGATCATTTGTGCCAAGTTATTTCAAAATCCCTCTATGCATGACAAAGTTATAGCCTGGTCAAGATCGGACGGACGGACGGACGCAAGCAAGCAGGCAAATACACTGAACCGCCATTGTGACAACTGTGTCGAGGGCCTGTGGACTCTCTGCTGGCTAAAGATTAAGTTTATGTATAAGGGGCCATAACTTTTTCAAATATCATTCAACCGGAACATGGCGATGATATACACAACTAGGCTTGGTACTGATCATCCCTGCCAAGCTTCATTGAAATACAGCCAGAGGTTCAGGAGATCTAGTCTGTACAAAGTTAATGTATTAAAACCTTTAAGGGGTCATAACTCTGTCAAAATTCATTCAACCAGAACACAACTAGGCTTGGTACTGACCATCCCCACCAAGATCCGTTGAAATCCAGCAAGGAGTTCAGAAGAGACTGATCGGGACAAAGTTTTTCTATCAAAACCTTTAAAGGGCCATAACTCTGCCAAAAATCATTCAACCGAAATATGGCGACGACATGCACAACTAGGCTTGATACTGATCATCCTTGTCAAGTTTCGTTGAAATCCACCCAGGGGTTCAGGAAAACTAGCCGGAAAATGTTTGTTCATCAAAAACCTTTAAAGGGCCATAACTTTGCCAAAAATCTGTTAACCGAAACGCGATGCTGGCACAACTAGGCTTGATGCTGATCATCCCTGTAAAGTTTCGTTAAAATCTGGCGAGGGGTTCAGGAGAACTAGAACATACAAAGTTTGTGTATTAAAACCTTTAAATGGCCATAACTCTGCCAAAAATCATGAAACCGGAACACAGCAATGATGTGCACAACTAGACCTGGAACTGATCACCCGTAAACAGTTTTATTTAAATCCGGCCAGGTGACGAATATGTACATCTAGGCTTTCAGAAAATCAAGGGCCACAACTCCAGTGTAAATGGTCCAATCTGGCTGGTTTTCAAACTTCTCGGAGCTTCATTGATATTAACAATCTGTTAGAGTTTGGTAAAAATTGGATGAAAAATGAAGGCCCTATCGTCTTACCGTTGTCGAACTTGTCCAAGCTTTCATTGATATTAACAGGGAGTACGTCATAGGGAGGAGAAACGGGCTCGTTTTGCCGATTTATGTTGTCGCGCATGTGTTTCACTACTCCGTGAAAATGACTATTTCCGGTTGTTTCGCGAGTGTGTGAAAAACAGCAAATTCTTATAAATTATTACACTTACAAACTCAATAAAGGTGCTACATGTAAACATAAGTATTATTTATTTACATTGTGTCCTCTGATACAAAGCGTGTATTTGTTTGCATGTTTAAAAGCACATTTTACCAGACGGTTCCGTGTAACAAAGATGGCGCCACTCTGCGCCAAATAAAAAATGGTGACAGTGTAGCTATTGCAAACGAGATACGAGACTACGGGTTATTTAGGCATTAATAATAACAAAAAGTGAATAGTAAACATATTTATCTTTGTAAAGAAGGTAATTTCATGGTGGTGATTATAAGACAAAGCCTAAAAAGAGGTGATGAAAATGTGCCTTTTGAGATATCAGCTAAATTTTTAATTTTATAGAATTAAAATTGGTGTGAAGCTATTGCAAACGAGATACGAAGTATGGGTTATATTAGGCATTAATAATAACAAAAAGTGAATAGTAGACATATTTATCTTTGTCAATAATGTAATTTCGTGATGTTGATTATAACAGAAAGCCGTAAAAAGGGGAGCCCTGTAAAAACTGCCTAATTTGAGATGTTGGCTGAAATTTTAACTTTTCAAATGTAACGCGCTTACGATCGATTTACCTGTATTGATAAAATAGTAAATGGCGGCGTTCTAGCGCGACAACATAAATCGATAAACTAGAGCGTTTATGAACCCGTTTCTTCTCCCTATAACGTACTCCCTGCTATTAACAATCTGGTAAAGATCGAATGAAAAAATAAAGGCCCTATCGTCTTAACGAGGCAAAATATAGTAAAAAAATTGTACAAAATAAAACAAAAACAAAACTGAAGAACGCTAGTTTGTTTCTAAACCAGCGAATTAGATTCTTTGTCACCGAATAACAATAAAGAAAATTAATTGTCTAAAAAGGAAATTTTATATGTCTTTCTATCAGTTTATGGATTTTAAAAATCGGTGAACTGTTCTTCAAATTACTAATTAAAATGTAATACTACTGTCCATTGTTTGTAGAGTCGATATGTATAACACGTCCGAATCAACCCATAAATCGATAGATACAGGTAGACGACAACCATATTTTGGAATACATCCTTGTTTCAAAACCAGTTATATAAGGACCCTGGTTTGTCTAGATCGGACCTTTTTTTAAGGGTTTAATTAATTAATCTCTCCCTAGTCTGGCACTTTTCACGTGTCTTATAATTTATTGGAGTTCTTTCTTGAAGTCTAAGTGTGGAAGTCAATTGTCCGAAAAAATGAGTTACCCGAAATATAATGCAGTTATGGAATAAAATAAAAGCGTCATGTAATCATATTTACGCAGTAGCCCTGACGAATAAATCAAACTCACAATAATAAATGATATATTTCTGATATATCAGTGTGAGTTTACGTTACATTAATCGCATCATATGGTAAATTCAATTGAAATATATATATTTTTTTTTAATTTTTGATGTACCAAAAAGCATTCATTGTTTAGATTAAAGTCGCGATAATCTGTACGTAGGCAGACTACACATTTAGGAGATCAATTCAATTAGAAGCTATGACAAAATGTTGCCGTATTTGTAATTTTAATCTCTGAATTAAATTGGAAACGATGAATTTTTAGGCCCTATTGCGACATTCACCGAGTTCGATTTCGGCAGCCTCCACATGTTGACAATATTTGACAAGTGACAGGAACTTTATCTTTAACATTTTGCATAGCATTGCATCATTCAGTCTTTGTATATATAGCATGAAATAAAAGTTTACTCTTTTAAGAAGGGACAACATTATATACTAGGACACAAAGGTATTTACTAATTTTATTTACCCAATAAGTGAAAAATGCCATAAAATTATTTGCTTCTACCAACAACAGGCTCTTCTCTTTGGGGACCCTTTGTTATTAAGGGACTGGATGCCATCTGGAAGAATTTAGGGTGTCTATCCAAATAGGCAAATGAGGATAAAACCAGTTACAGTTGCTAATTTAATGTCCATATCATATGCACTAAACTAAGCGCCATACATGAAACGTCCCGATATAATTTTAATGAAATAGTTTGGTCTGGTAAACTCCTTCACCTCCCACTGCTGCAGGTTCGATTCCCACTAGGAGCTCTACTTGTAAGTAACGTCACAGATTGCTGGAGGTTTACAATGCTTACCATGAATAAGTGGGTAGTCTGCTTTCACCACTAAAAAGCGACTGTTATACATAGCCTAAAATGGGCTGGAAAATTACATTAAACACCAAACAAACTACCACTCGGCTAGATTTTGTTATATATAATTTATTAATATTAATTCATGTGATGCATTAAGGCTATTATAAATACACTCTTATGATCTATCTACATTTTTATTTAATTATATGCACATTTGCCAACAATACGAAGCCCATAAGAATTAATATTCATGATTTAAAAACCAAAAAATACCAACGATTTTCATAAATAATAATTAAACTTTAGGTTACATGAGGCTCGTTTAAATGCATGTCCAAATTTAATATTATTTATATTTTTGGATTTGGATTGGCACCTATTACTCTTCCAGTCTCGTTAATGTATAATATGTTACACTTACCGTGTGCAGTGTTGTCAATAACAACCGATTGCCGATAGAAGTCATCGGTTGAAATCGTCTTCGCATCGGTTGGAATCACGGAAGCAAAAAAAAAAAAAAAAAAAAGATCGAAATAGCAGAGGAAGATTTTATGTACGCACCGGCGTTTGTTTACATTGCGTGTTTCCCGCTCTATTTATTCATCGTAACGGAGTAGTATAATGAGTTAGGAACCAGCTTAAATCACGTGTACTCGGTAAAACGGTAGCGATAATACAAAACTTTTTATTGGCTGGGAAATGAATATTAACCAATAGACTTTCGCGTTGCATACGGGACTTCGCAGATTTCTGAAAAATGATCTGAAAGTGAAAGTACGTGAACAGCTGTTGAAATGGAGAAAAAACGCAAAAATGAATCGTCTTTGATGCACTTTGGGTTTACCCGCCAATCTGGTAAGTGAAAGCTATATGATACGATCAAAACACCCGATCATATTGTGATTTGAAGAAACAACAGTCCGTGAACCCATCCCAGGGCTAATCATTCGTACTTGGTCACGTCTATTTATCAGTTTTTTACCGGATTTTTTAAATTAATTTTGAATGGTAAAGAAATAAAAATAAGAATTGATCATCAAGGTGTTGTTTTTTACTGCCAAATTTCAATTTAAAATCAATTTTAATTGGAAAAAAAATCACTTTTGCTAATAAAATGTTGACCTGTTTGGCAATCAAAAATGACTAAAAGTAGCACAGAAATGACTGAAAATAGCCTCTCAGAATGAGTATTATTCAGGAGCTTCGGGGGGCTTCGCCCCCCTGAACCCCCTACCAGGGCGTTGCCCTGGACCCACAAGGGGGCTCAGACCGCCCCCTTGACCCCTGGTCTATCCCTTCATTTTATCCTTCTATCCCCTAGTCAAAAAGATAATGAAAACCCTGCGTGTGAAACTGTTACACTTACCATGTAAAACATTCCCTTGAATGACGCTTTCTTATATTAAATAACTTTTTTTGAAAGGTATTTTAAAGTGATATGGAGTTCCACCTTTATAAAGAATGATCTATATAAGATAAAACGATAATGCCCATGGACATAACCAGAGCGTTTTCTCCTTCATGATATTGGATATTCGGCCCCTTCCCCTAGCAAAACAGGCTACTTTTCCCCCCTCTTTGGCTGGGAAAATTCCACTAAAAAAATGAAACATTGTTTTGCTTACCCACCATTATTTCCCTCTTTAAATTTCTCAACATTATTTTGTTTGGGATACATTTATAAAAGACAGTTTATCTTAATTGTACCTATTTTGCACTGTTCCCACTATACCTCTAAATCTCATTATTTTTTCCCCCTTTACCTCGAAAATCAAGATTTTCCCCCCTATTGGAGGGCCTGGGCCTCATCCCGTTTTTCCTAAAAAAAGCCCTGATAACAATCATGACATCAGAATCATGGTGTAACATTTTTATCAATACATTTATAATAGAAACAGAACTTCTTCTGCTGGCAGGTTTGTTAAAGATGGCAGCGCCACGCAAAGGGACATATAAGCTGACAGAGCTACTGTCCATTGAAGAGCAGATGCAAAAGAAATGGGAGGAGGAGAAAATATTTGAGTTGGATGCACCCATCCCGGGCTCTGAGGAATCCAAGTAAGGCAATCTAGTTGTTTTTTTTACCATATATAACAGAGGCCTGTCAGGGCTTTTTTCCCTTCTTAAACAGGGGCCGAAATTCGGCTACTTCATAATTCAATTTTTTTTTTTTATAACAATAATTATTGTGGTAAATTTTGTTCACAATTTATTTTTTTTATTTTTTTTTATTTTTTTTTTGCTAAACAATATTTCCTCATCTAAAATGTACCATATTATGCTGAATAATTGTACATTTGTTTTATAGTGTCCTCCTCCCACAAAAACAATGTATGCATGTATTGAGTAATACTGCTTTTAACAATTAATCTTTCAATACTTTTTTCACAAATCAATCAGTAATCACATTTTTTCCCCCACAAAATGACCAGTCTAGGGAGTCTTCACAATTCTTAGAAAAAAAGCCCTGTCTGTAAAGGAAGGATCTCTTCCCGTCCCAGTTGAAAATGTCACCGTTTTTCCCCCATCTGTCGTAGAAATCTTTCCCAAATCAGAAGGCAGCAGTCTCTCTGACAGAATTTGAGAAAAATCATGAATTCTGCTCTGTGATTTTTGCTCGTTAAGTCTATTCCGACTCAGAGAAGTTAGTAATTATAATGAATGAAAACATAAATAAAGCTTAGCATTGTCTTATCTAAATATAAATTTTATGAAATCTTACATTTTTCCCAAAATGCGAATCCAAACTCTTATAGAAACGGCCAGGTCAAACCCCCAAAACTGGAGTGTCAAATTGAGTAACCAACTCATAATTCATTTTACGCATACTAGTATTCAATCATGGTTATTTTAAGAAGCCGTGAACAAAAGTTTGTACTTATAATTGGCACATACACATTATTTTTTTACCTGAACACCTGGATAGAGTTTTAATAAACGTTTTTTGTAGTGTAATTTTGCCATGATTTGGCGGATTAGTTTCTTTAACCCTGCAGATTATAAGCATCTATTCCGAGTGTCACTGTGGCAGGATATAAGACAATCTCTCCCAGAAGGAGTCTGTATCTCTGCACAGTCCCTGGCTGAAATGCCGACACCAATAGCGAGATTTCTCTGTTCCATATAGAAAAATTCAGGATGAATTACTTTTCTCAGTTTTTTCTTTTCTCCATGAATTACTAATTCTTAAAGTAATTAAGAATAGTCAATCTTAAAATTATTGTTTATATTATTAATATTGTTTACACACCACTTTTTTAGGTGGTCCATACTTAGGAAAATACTGTAGCCATGTGGGATACTTTAGGTCAGGGAGTAAATACTGTAGCCATGTGGGATACTTCAGGTCAGGGAGTAATCATGCCTTGCAAGGTGATTAAGTTTATACATTTACTTTTCAGGAAGGAGAAGTTCATTGTTACTTTTCCATACCCTTATATGAATGGTCGTCTACATCTGGGACACACATTCTCACTGTCTAAGTGTGAGGTAAGCACAAACTGTTGATACTTTATCGTCATTTACTCTTAGTAAATGCAATATTCCATTCAGAAGGCATTGTGTTGACTCTTAAAGATAGTGGGATAAGTGGCACCTAAATATTGTAATTTGCCTTGCATTAATGGTTGAGTGACAATGACTGTTTTATGTTTTAAACATTTTAAGCTGGTCTGTTTTTGACAAATAATTGACAAGTATTTTAACCACATGATCGTTGTCGGTGTCAAGTGGTTAAAGCTTTGTATGTAAACTTGTATCTCGAAAACTACTTTACATACTGGATTGAAACTTCACACATGTCTTTGGCATCATGAGACAGCATCATAGAGCCAGGTTCTATAACTCAAGCTTTTATTTTAACAATATTTTATGCTTAGACAATATTTCTCAAGTTTTGTTAGTAAGCTTATAAAGTTTTGTAAAAGTGTGTGCCGGTTGAGCTTCTACACATACGGGGGTTGCCTCTTGTTTTATTCTAAATTCACTGGAAATGTCGGAACTTGTCAATTGCATTACACATATATCTAGATTTCCCTTACAAATTCATTGTATTTTACTAATTGTCACTTGTGTCTGTATTTCTAGTTCTCTGTGGGATATCAGCGCCTAAAGGGGAAGAGATGTCTATTTCCGTTTGGTCTGCATTGCACAGGAATGCCTATCAAGGTATAAACATTTATTATAGTCTTGACACAACGTCAGTGCTTTATTATATGTATTTTAATACATGTGATTTTTTTCTTCATGTTACCTGTTTGTAGTCTCCCTTTGAAGAAAGTGTTGAGACACAGGTGTCACTTTGCGGTGGCAATAATGGTGACACAGGTGTCACTTTGCGGTGGCAGTAATGGTGACACAGGTGTCACTTTGCGGTGGCAGTAATGGTGACACAGGTGTCACTGCGATGGCAATAATGGAGACACAGGTGTCACTGCGGTGGCAATAATGGAGACACAGGTGTTACTGCGGTGGCAATAATGGCAGCAGCGGCATCCTGATTTACGTTTTTTTTTTAATTAATAATTTTCACGATCTAATATCTTCAATATTACTTATTCGATTTCTGTCAGCCATTTTATACATGTCCAGTGTCATCAAGGTCACTCAGACACTCAGGTTCCATAACTCCGTATTGCATTAATGATTTTAATAAAATTATGGCCATTTTTCACACTTAAGACATTCATTTCTTGACAGCAGTATAGACAAGATTAGTTGTCACAAGTTATTGTAAACATTTTACACATTGAGTTAATGGACAACAATATGTTCTGGGAGAAGTACGATACTTATAGATAAGGACAGGCGACTGTCTTTGTAGAGTAAACTTGATTGGACTAACTATGGGTAAATATAATACCTGTCATAACTGATGAAAAAAAGAAGTCAATGGTTTTACTAAATTTTGTGGTAGATATAAACAGATTTGCCTTTACTAAAAAAAGCATTGAATATCATGGTCCACTCTAGCTCAATTATTCTTTCCACCAACACTTTTCGCCAACTGAAAAAAATTGGAACCAAACTTGAGCCATTGTTTTAGAATTGGGTTAAACTTGCCTGGTCAATAAGGGGAGCAAAACAGATAGACGGAATGTGAAAAACCTGACAAATATATTGTATCGCCAAAATATATTTTTCTTTCACATTTGGCTCCGTTACAGTAGGGTGGACCCAGAATGTTATTATAGATGTACATATGTACATTAATGTCTAGGCATGTGCAGACAAGCTGAAGCGAGAGATGGAAGACTACGGTTTCCCGCCAGTGTTTCCACCAGAGGAAGAGACAGAGGTAAAGCCTGAAGAATCGACGGAAATTATCATTAAGGACAAAGCCAAGGGCAAGAAGGTATGATTCTAATTATTATTACCCATTTGCTGAGATAAGAACTAAGTAAAGCATGTACCTTATATCCCCGTTTAAATGCGCTCACCCAAATACCCCTCCTATTTTCAAATTAAAAATAAATTCGCCAGTTCTGTAAGGCACACCTAAATAATCCATAGAATTTAAGTATTTAAGAGGTATAAAATGTATTTTTTAACACAGAGTATGCTTACTAGCATTATTTCATTTTGTTTAATCCTAATAACAAATTTGATCTTGTTAAAATGGCCTCCTAAAAAATGCCTCCACTTTTATAAAATGCATCGCACTTGATTTAAACGGGTATACAGTAGGCAATACACTGCTCAGATGATGAGAAAATGATAAATATATATTACGCTTGCAAATCAGTGTGCATTAAATGTCATCTTGTACATTAAATAACATCTTGTACATTTAATGTCATATTGTACATTAAATAACATCTTGTGCATTAAATACCATCTTGCACAGTAAATACCAACTTGTGCATTAAATAACGTATTGTACATTAAATAACATATTGTGCATTAAATAACAACTTATACATTAAATAACAACTTGTACATTAAATAACATCTTGTGCATTAAATAACAACTTGTACATTAAATAACATCTTGTGCATTAAATAACAACTTGTACATTAAATAACATCTTGTACATTAAATAACATGTCAGTCTATACATTAAATTAAATGACGTCAACTTGAAATTGTATTTTAGTAAATGGGTACAAGTTGTTCAGTCCAAAAAGGGTTCAGGATTTACTGTACTAAAGCATGCTTGTGTCACTTGCTTCTTAAATCCTAGCTTTAATAAAATAGTGCAATTCAAATACTGTATAAAGCAATTAAAGAGGTTCAGATAAAACAGGTGTTGGACTGTGACTAATAAACCTGCATGTCATGTATTAAAGAACAAACATACTTTCTGTCCTCAGGGCTGTTCCAGGAAAAAAGGCCTGGGGGGGGGGGGGGGGGGGGGGGGGGGGGCAAGAACGACAGTCAAAAAAACACCCCCCACCCACAGAATTCAAATTATTTTCCACCCCCCACCCACAGAATTTGAATTCACCAAGAACCCCCACCCACAGAATTAGAACTTTTTACAAATTTAGTAAATTTGATAAATTGACCTTCAAATCATTCTTATAATCAGTGCTCCAGATAAGCTTTCTCCTAGCGGTAACATTTAATATGGACCTGAAGATTGGGTCTATATTCATAAAGAAAACAATCTTGTAGGCCTGGGTCCATATTCATAAAGAAAACAATCTTGTAGGCCTGGGTCCATATTCATAAAGAAAACAATCCTGTAGGCCTGGGTCCATATTCATAAAGAACGACAGTCAAAAAAACACCCCCCACCCACAGAATTCAAATTATTTTCCACCCCCCACCCACAGAATTTGAATTCACCAAGAACCCCCACCCACAGAATTAGAACTTTTTACAAATTTAGTAAATTTGATAAATTGACCTTCAAATCATTCTTATAATCAGTGCTCCAGATAAGCTTTCTCCTAGCGGTAACATTTAATATGGACCTGAAGATTGGGTCTATATTCATAAAGAAAACAATCTTGTAGGCCTGGGTCCATATTCATAAAGAAAACAATCTTGTAGGCCTGGGTCCATATTCATAAAGAAAACAATCCTGTAGGCCTGGGTCCATATTCATAAAGAAAACAATCTTGTAGGCCTGGGTCTATATTCATAAAGAAAACAATCTTGTAGGCCTGGGTCCATATTCATAAAGAAAACAATCCTGTAGGCCTGGGTCCATATTCATAAAGAAAACAATCCTGTAGGCCTGGGTCCATATTCATAAAGAAAACAATCTTGTAGGCCTGGGTCCATATTCATAAAGAAAACAATCTTGTAGGCCTGGGTCCATATTCATAAAGAAAACAATCCTGTAGGCCTGGGTCCATATTCATAAAGAAAACAATCTTGTAGGCCTGGGTCCATATTCATAAAGAAAACAATCTTGTAGGCCTGGGTCCATATTCATAAAGAAAACAATCTTGTAGGCCTGGGTCCATATTCATAAAGAAAACAATCCTGTAGGCCTGGGTCCATATTCATAAAGAAAACAATCCTGTAGGCCTGGGTCCATATTCATAAAGAAAACAAACTTGTAGGCCTGGGTCCATATTCATAAAGAAAACAATCCTGTAGGCCTGGGTTCATATTCATAAAGAAAACAATCTTGTAGGCCTGGGTCCATATTCATAAAGAAAACAATCCTGTAGACCTGGGTCCATATTCATAAAGAAAACAATCCTGTAGGCCTGGGACCATATCCATAAAGAAAACAATCTTGTAGGCCTGGGTCCATATCCATAAAGAAAACAATCCTGTAGGCCTGGGTCCATATTCATAAAGAAAACAATCCTGTAGGCCTGGGTCCATATCCATAAGAAAATCCTGTAGGCCTGGGTCCATATTCATAAAGAAAACAATCCTGTAGGCCTGGGTCAATATTCATAAAGAAAACAATCCTGTAGGCCTGGGTCCATATCAATAAAGAAAACAATCTTGTAGGCCTGGGTCCATATCCATAAAGAAAACAATCCTATAGGCCTGGGTCCATATTCATAAAGAAAACAATCCTGTAGGCCTGGGTCCATATTCATAAAGAAAACAATCCTGTAGACCTGGTCCATATCCATAAAGAAAACAATCTTGTAGGCCTGGGTCCATATCCATAAAGAAAACAATCCTGTAGGCCTGGGTCAATATTCATAAAGAAAACAATCTTGTAGGCCTGGGTCCATATCCATAAAGAAAACAATCCTGTAGGCCTGGGTCCATATTCATAAAGAAAACAATCCTGTTTTATTTAATAACAATTGATAAACATTTCTCTGTTATTTGGTTATGTTCAATAATGTGCTTTAATACTTAGTGTCCTTTTAAAGTTTGTTGTTATATTTTCGTACTTACAAAACATAAAAATATTGAGAAAGTAAGAGTTAAAATTTATTATTATTTTTTTTACCCCACCCACACCACCAAATATTGGCCGCGATTTTTCAAAAACGGCCGTGCAAAAGACGGCTGCACGGTTGGCTGCACGGTTGGCTGCCTAATAACTTTCCCTCTGGAAAATAACCGATAGTATGAATAAAATTGAGTACAATGTAAAATAGTACGAACTAAATGAGTACGAAGTACGAAATTTCGTAGGAGTTGTCGTTCTTGAATTTATTCTATTTTTAGAAGCAACATCTGCTAACATACAAAAATCGTTTTAAGCGATTTTATGGGAGTTTTTACACAAATTCACAATTCCGTGGGGCCGGGAGGATGGTTAGAATTCCGTGAGATTTCATCATCTCACGCTGTGAGGTATCACATGTATGTACACCCTCCAACAACTCAATACGATTTACATTTCACCCCCAACCCACAGAATTCGAATTCTTCTGACACCCCCAACCCACATAATTAGAATTCTTCTGACACCCCCCACCCACAGATTTTGAATTCGTTTTCGTTCCGACCCCCCCAGGCCTTTTTTCCTGGAACAGCCCTCAGGAAAAACAATGCTTTTATATTAAACCTTATAAAATAAACCGTGTGTAAAAAAATAATTGAAAAATCAGACGATGAGTTATAGAGGCAATGGCAGGTTAAGTTAGACTGGTTTCATGTGGGTTACACTTGTCGGTAACTACTACTCACATATGCACGTGCGTATCCTAGAGAAAAAACATGGAACGTAAAAAATTTGAATCTTATAGGGTGTGTGGGTTGAGGTTTTGCACATTTTTTTTCTAACACAAACGATTGAAAATGAGATGCTCAGCAGTGTCTGTGCTTATTTCAAGGAACCTGTCTTGCATTAGCGTTGTCTGTGTTGCACGGTTTGGACCATTTATTCATTCGGGTTTGGCATGTACAGTCACGCTAGTTAATTTCTGTTAAGTCTTGTGGTAAGGTATAATGTTTGTGTTCGTATAACCAGATTTTACATGCATGTATTCTATGATTTCCAGAGCAAGTTGACGGCGAAGTCAGGTGGTCTGAAGTACCAGTGGCAGATCATGTCATCCCTGGGTCTATCTGATGACGAGATTAAGGAGTTCGCGGACCCACACTTCTGGCTCTACTATTTCCCTCCAAACTGTAAAGCAGATCTGCAACACATGGGCCTCAAGGTCAGTTTTTTTTTGTATTATGTACATTTTCACTGATTGTATAAATATTGGAAATAAAATAAGTTTAAACCAAGGTGAGTTTTGTGTTCCGTTGCTTTTTTTATGGTATATTTATTTTTTGGATCGTGCCATTGTGAAACCAGTAGGGGAAGTTTATTGATATTCAATCGTTCCAAGATTCATTTTTTAGCTCTACTGATCAGAGATCAGCAGAGCTTATGCTGTGGTGCGGCGTCCGTCTGTCCGTCTGTCCGTAAACTTTTATTTGTAGCGACAACTCCTCTGAAACTACTGGATGGATATTCATGAAACTTTACAGAAATGTTGCCCATAAAGTCTAGTTGATCCTAGCAAAAATTCATGTTGATGTGAAATCCAAGATGGCCACCAAAGCTAAAAATAGAGTTTTAAAATACAAGTTTGTAGCGACTACTTCTTGAAAACTATAAGTGATATTGATATGGGACTTTTTCTAAAATGATCAGCATGACATGGTGTTGATCCTTGTCAAAAATCGTTTTGATTCAACGTTAAACATGGCTGCCAGCGGCCATCTTTGTTTACATAGAGTTATATAGTAAAAACTTGTAGCGACTACTCCTCTGAAACTACTTGACGGATTGTCATGAAACTTTACAGGAATGTTGCTCTTAATGTCTAATTGATCCTAGCAAAATTTCAGGTCGGCCAGAAATTCAAGATGGCCACCACAGCTAAAAATAGATTTAAAATAAATAAGTTTGTAGCGACTACTTCTTCAAAACTTTAAGAGATATTGATATGGGACTTTTTCTAAAATGATCAGTATGACATGATGTTGGTCCTTGTCGAAAGTCGTTTTGATTTGACGTTAAACATGGCTACCAGCGGCCATCTTTGTTTACATAGAGTTATATAATGAAAACTTGTAGCGACTACTCCTCTGAAACTACTTGACGGATTTTCATGAAACTTCACAGGAATGTTGCTCTTAATGTCTAATTGATCCTAGCAAAATTTCAGGTCGGCCGGAAATTCAAGATGTCCGCCACGGTTAAAAATAGATTTTCAAAAAGCAAATAAAAGCAACTACTTCCTGAAATCAAAATCAATCAGTAGAGCTTCAAGGTCATTGACCTCTTGTTTACTTTCTGCTATTTTCTGAAGTCCTAGTTTTATATAACAGGTAGATTGGCGGCGTTCATTTTTCACGACTGATGTCAACCCCTACTATGACTCCTTTGTGAGATGGCAGTTCTGGCACCTGAAAGAAAGAAACAAAATACAGTTTGGTAAAAGGTAGGCTTGCTTCTTCTGACCTTGAATAAGGATACTTGATCTCCTACCAGTAGGGGTCATCATATGTTGTGTCCAATGATGGTTCTGTCCCTACAGTCATTACAGTTACCTGACTACAGGGGTGTAAAATTATTTTAAAAGTCACTCACCCTGTAGGACTAGTAGATGAAAAAAGCTACTCGCCCTTAACAACTTTCCACTTGCCCTTACCTAAATGCAACTTACGTTTTATATTGAATTCAAAACTATATGAGCCGAAACACGCGAAAACGACCCTTCAGACAAAATTCTGACATGTTATGTTTGTTGATGTTTATGAAACACGGTGATTTTCTCTTTAAAAATCTCTTTATTTATATTGTTATCTAAATTAAAAATGATGTTATCTCAATTTGAAAATTAAAGATTGTACTAACTATTAATTTTGACGTTGACGTTAGCGTCTTCGACAAAAAACATAAACAATTACCATTTTCTATAGCATCATCTATTTATATTAAGAAAACATATTCCCTATGATATAATACTTAGGTAAAACACGGAAGTGACGAGAAATTTGATTGGTAATTAATTGATTACCGCTCGACATCATAAATTGTTACTTTATGACGTTGTCATCTAAACATCCGGAGTGAGGTTTTCGCGTGTTGCGCCTCTTATATTTTTTTCATGAATGATACCTCTGTTATTTGTTATTTTTGGTCATTTGGCCTTCTGTTGGAACTTTCTTTTATTAGCCTGTCAAACTGCATGTGCCTTATCAGATACTCATTTCTCGTCATCACCCTGTCCAATTTTTGAAGAAAAAAAACGATATCTGTTTGTTTTTACCATATCGCGCGATATTAGCCGGTGTCGATGTAAACAAATACACTGGGCATGAACTTCAGACTGCTTACCAGTTACCTTCATTGTGGCATATGTATATCGACTTTTACGTGAAGAAACACAATGAAACTCAGTCTACCGTAATTGCCTAGCAACGGATGAGCACTTGCGAATTTCACTTCTGGTTAATTTCAATCTTATTTCAGTCGTATTCTTACTCAAACAATTTTAAACATGAGTTTATTTTTATTTTTACGTCACTTGCCCTGTCGGATTAGTACATCTGAATTCTTCCTCACCCGGACGGCAGTACCACTCGCCATGGCGAGTGGGCGGTCGAGTGGAATTTTACACCCTTGGCCTAATACAGGTCTGTAGATAGATGATACAGTGCTAGTAGCAGTCAAAACTTGTAGGTGTGTGTGTGTAATTCTAAGCTCGTTTGCTCTAATTGGGCCTATTGTGTGATGATTCGGATATGAGATATGCTTTCATGCGGTCAAAACTGTTACACAGAGTTACGATTAGGTGAAATTTCACCCGGGGTAATTTGGTGCTTTGTTACAGTGTATAATGCAGATTTCTGTTTCTGCCCTTTTAGATACACAATATTCTCACCAAAGGACGGCCAGCCATGTATGGACCATGACAGAAGTTCTGGAGAGGGTGTTGGCCCACAGGAATACACACTCATCAAGCTGAAGGTGTTGAAACCATATCCACCAAAACTCAGGTATACATCAAATGTTAAACATTAAAAACTACTAAGTTCAATTTTTATGCATATAGTAATCGCACCGTCCGTCCAGATTCTGTCTGTCCGTCCGGATTCTGTCTGTCCGTCCGGATTCTGTCCGTCATTCCGAATTTCATGTCTAGACTGTTAGTTCACAACCCCTGCAGGGATTTTTAAATAACTTGGCACAAGTGATCCCCATAACAAGATGATGTATCGCGCGCAAAACCCAGGTCCGTACCTCAAAGGTCAAGGTCACACTTGAAGTTCATAGGTCAAAAACAGGTACGCAATTTCATGTCTGGACCGTAACGTCACAACCCCTGCAGGGATTTGTTTGATACCTGGTCATATGTATTGTTGGCATTGGTGGACATCACTGAACGACAAAAATTACAAAGGTCAAGGTCACATTTTGCTTATTTTCCCCAAACTTAATCTTGGTTAGGTAACTTAACCTCATTTAACTTCATGTGATTGCCTCGCTTCATGTCTTTGATACTTGGTCATATGTATTGTTGGCATTGGTGGACATCACTGGACGACAAAAAATACCAAGGTCAAGGTCATATTTTGCGTTATTTTCCCCAAAATTAACCTGGTTAGGTAATTTAACCTCAGTTAACTTTATGTTATTGCCTCACTTGATGTCTTTGATACTTGGTCATATGTATTGTTGGCATTGGTGGACATCGCTGAGTGACAAAATATACCAAGGTCATATTTTGCATTATTTACCCTAAACATCAGTTTGGTTTGGTAAGTTAACCTCAGTTAACTTTTTTCTGATAACTTTAATTTCTTTTGTTTGATACTTGGTCATATGTATTGCTGGCATTGGTGGACGTCGTTCAAAATTTGCCAAGGTCAAGGTCATAGTTTGCATTATTTTCCAAAAACTTAACCTTGGTTAGGTAACTTAACCTTAGTTAACTTTATGTGATTGTCTCACTTGATGTCTTTGATACTTGGTCATATGTATTGTTGGCATTGGTGGACATTGCTGGATGACAAAATATACCAAGGTCAAGGTCATAGTTTGCATTATTTACCCCCAACTTAACCTTAGGTAACTTAACCTTGGTTAGGTAACTTAACCTCAGTTAACTTTATGTGATTGCCTCACTTTATGTCTTTAACCTGTACTGTGTTGATGAGCCGTTAAACAACATTCAATTCAATTATGTCTTTGATACTTGGTCATATGTATTGTTGGCATTGGTGGACATTGCTGGATGACAAAATATACCAAGGTCAAGGTCATAGTTTGCATTATTTACCCCAAACTTAACCTTAGGTAACTTAACCTTGGTTAGGTAACTTAACCTCAGTTAACTTTATGTGATTGCCTCACTTTATGTCTTTGATACTTGTGCATATGTATTGTTGGCATTGGTGGACATTGCTGGATGACAAAATATACCAAGGTCAAGGTCATAGTTTGCATTATTTACCCCAAACTTAACCTTAGGTAACTTAACCTTGGTTAGGTAACTTAACCTCAGTTAACTTTATGTGATTGCCTCACTTTATGTCTTTGATACTTGGCCATATGTATTGGTGGACATTGCTGAATGACGAAAATACCAAGGTCAAGGTCATATTTTGCATTTTTTTCCCAAACTACACCCTGGTTAAACCACTTAACCTCAGTAATAACTTCTTATGATTACCTCGCTTTTATTTATTTGATACTTGCTCATTTGAAGTGTTGTCTTCGGTGGACATCATTTAAGCACAAATTTAATAAAATATTTCATATGCTGTTTGCCGTGGTGGGCGAGACACCCTCAGACCGAGGTCTTGCTTTACTTTTTCAGTAGTAGCAATACAGATAAGGAATAAAAATGAGCAATGAACAATTCCTTTTCAACTGGCATCACTTGATATTTCTTCTTGGAAGATGTAAAATGTGCCCATAGCCCTTTACATGACGTCGTGTTGGAGCGAGAAGTGAAATCAAGTTCTCAGTTTTAAAATTGTATTACACATTTATTGACCAATTACCTTAACAATTTACATATATCATAGTTTATAAAAACTGATATGACTTCAGGGCTTTTTTTTGGCCATTTTTATAGCCGTTACTCGGTCATATTCCCAATGGCAAAACATATCTTTTTTTTCCAATTTTGAGAAAAAAATTCCCAATTTAAAAAAAAAAAAATATTTTTAGCTCTACTGATCTTATGCCGTGGTGTGGCGTCCGTCGTCCGTCTGTCCGTCTGTCTGTCCGTAAACTTTTATTTGTAGCGACAACTCCTCTGAAACTACTGGATGGATATTCATGAAACTTTACAGAAATGTTGCCCATGAAGTCTAGTTGATCCTAGCAAAAATTCATGTTGATGTGAAATCCAAGATGGCCGCCAAAGCTAAAAATAGAGTTTTAAAATACAAGTTTGTAGCGACTACTTCTTGAAAACTATAAGTGATATTGATATGGGACTTTTTCTAAAATGATCAGCATGACATGATGTTGATCCTTGTCAAAAATCGTTTTGATTCAACGTTAAACATGGCTGCCAGCGGCCATCTTTGTTTACATAGAGTTATATAGTAAAAACTTGTAGCGACTACTCCTCTGAAACTACTTGACGGATTGTCATGAAACTTTACAGGAATGTTGCTCTTGATGTCAAATTGATCCTAGCAAAATTTCAGATCTGCCAGAAATTCAAGATGGCCGTCACAGCTAAAAATAGATTTTTAAAAAATAAGTTTGTAGCGACTTCTTCTTGAAAACTATAAGTGATATTGATATGGGACTTTTTCTAAAATGATCAGCATGACATGATGTTGATCCTTGTGGAAAATTATTTTGATTCGACGTTAAACATGGCTGCCAGTGGCCATCTTTGGTTACATAGAGTTATATAGTAAAAACTTGTAGCGACTACTCCTCTGAAACTACTTGACAGATGTTCATGAAACTTCACAGGAATGTTGCTCTTGATGTCTAGTTGATCCTAGAAAAATTTCAGGTCGGCCGGAAATTCAAGATGGCCGCCACAGCTAAAAATAGATTTAAAATAAATAAGTTTGTAGCGACTACTTCTTCAAAACTATAAGAGATATTGATATGGGACTTTTTCTAAAATGATCAGTATGACATGATGTTGGTCCTTGTCGAAAATTGTTTTGATTTGACGTTAAACATGGCTACCAGCGGCCATCTTTGTTTACATAGAGTTATATAATGAAAACTTGTAGCGACTACTCCTCTGAAACTACTTGACGGATTTTCATGAAACTTCACAGGAATGTTGCTCTTAATGTCTAATTGATCCTAGCAAAATTTCAGGTCGGCCGGAAATTCAAGATGGCCGCCACGGTTAAAAATAGATTTTCAAAAAACAAATCTGTAACGACTACTTCCTGAAATCAAAATCAATCAGTAGAGCTTCAAGGTCATTGACCTCTTGTTTTTTAAGTGTGCCAATCCAATGATTGGGATTCAAAAGCTTAAATAAATGCTTCTGTTTATCTTGGTGTACAAAAACAGTATTAAAAGATATAATTATGAAAGGAATGCTTTACTTTATATTTTTCCGAATTTTATAAAAAATTGCGCTAAAATTCCCAATTTTATGAAAAATCGGGCTAAAATTCCCAATTCCAGGGGTACGGGTCATGTTCCCAAAATTATGAAAAAAAGCCCTGGACTTTACTGGTCCAGACCTGTTTAATTTCATATGCCAGAAATGTATGCTTAACAAATCATACTGTACTGTTCATCATGTGACTGGCGGGCCTAGTGGATAGCAGCATGGTAACAAACCATACTGTACTGTTCATCATGTGACTGGTGGGCCTAGTGGATAGCAGCATGGTAACAAACCATACTGTACTGTTCATCATGTGACTGGCGGGCCTAGTGGATAGCAGCATGGTAACAAACCATACTGTACTGTTCATCATGTGACTGGCAGGCCTAGTGGATAGCAGCATGGTAACAAACCATTCTGTACTGTTCATCATGTGACTGGCAGGCCTAGTGGATAGCAGCATGGTAACAAACCATACTGTACTGTTCATCATGTGACTGACGGACATAGTGGATAGCAGCATGGTAACAAACCATACTGTACTGTTCATCATGTGACTGACGGACATAGTGGATAGCAGCATGGTAACAAACCATACTGTACTGTTCATCATGTGACTGACGGGCCTAGTGGATAGCAGCATGGTAACAAACCATACTGTACTGTTCATCATGTGACTGGCGGGCCTAGTGGATAGCAGCATGGTAACAAACCATACTGTACTGTTCATCATGTGACTGACGGACATAGTGGATAGCAGCATGGTAACAAACCATACTGTACTGTTCATCATGTGACTGACGGACATAGTGGATAGCAGCATGGTAACAAACCATACTGTACTGTTCATCATGTGACTGACGGACATAGTGGATAGCAGCATGGTAACAAACCATACTGTACTGTTCATCATGTAACTGACGGACATAGTGGATAGCAGCATGGTAACAAGCCATACTGTACTGTTCATCATGTGACTGACGGACATAGTGGATAGCAGCATGGTAACAAACCGTACTGTACTGTTCATCATGTGACTGACGGACATAGTGGATAGCAGCATGGTTACAAACCGTACTGTACTGTTCATCATGTGACTGACGGACATAGTGGATAGCAGCATGGTAACAAACCATACTGTACTGTTCATCATGTGACTGGCGGGCCTAGTGGATAGCAGCATGGTAACAAACCATACTGTACTGTTCATCATGTGACTGATAGCAGCATGGTAACAAACCATACTGTACTGTTCATTATGTGACTGACGGACATAGTGGATAGCAGCATGGTAACAAACCATACTGTACTGTTCATCATGTGACTGGCGGGCCTAGTGGATAGCAGCATGGTGGGCTTGAAACTGGAGGACCTGAATTCAATCCTCACTAGCGCCACTGCACATCGTCGGTGTGTTCTTAAGCAAGACACTTTCCCTTGCTTCGTCTGTCGGATGGGGAAATAATATATACGTAGTCAGATGACGAAAAGAGCAATTATGGCAGGTTCCCAGATTCCTATATATCCTTGCCCTATCTTTGAGGGGGCTCTGAATAAAATATACTGTGTTGCTGAGCTGTTTATCATGTCACCATCGTTTACAGCTCCCTGAGTAGTAGGAACATATACTTGGTGGCTGCCACCTTGAGACCTGAGACGATGTACGGACAGACAAACTGTTGGATCCACCCTGACATACACTACGTGGCGTGTGAGCTCACCAATGGAGACGTATTCGTGAGTACACGAAGGGCAGCACTCAACATGAGTTATCAGGGCTTCTCCAAGGTTGATGGCAAGATAGATGTATTGGTGGAACTTGTTGGCCAGGTAGGAATGTAAAGCATAATTTTAAACTTGGTTAAACAAATATGAAACCCATGCGGCCATATTGGTTGATTTACCTTTGTCATGATCATGGAAGATGGGTGTAAAGCAAGGTATAAACTCCTGTTATAATAACAAAGTTGCCATATGTCAGGGAAAAAGTATGTTTTCCCATTTTAACTAATGTGTTGTTTTGATTCTTACGGATGTAGGGAGGTGTACAGTACTAGTTCTACCCAGGAAAAGTGTGGTCTGCCTCCATCACAAAAGATCGGCTGTCGTATATAACCTTACATGTGTTGAAAATGGCGTAAAACACCATACAAACAAACAAACAAACAAATAACAATATAAAATATAATGCATAAAAGAATATGTTCCTTTATATACATACTTTTTTTATCAACATAAGATTAAAAGTACTTACATCGAATGATTTTTTAGTTGGTAACTTGTGAACCCAATTTAGAAAAGCAGTGGGGAAGATAGATAGTTTTCCCAGCTAATTAGTTGTTTAAACACAGGTGGTCTCTTAATACAGATTCCTTTTAATTTAAAAAAAATACAAGAGAACTGAATGTTGGAGAAGCTGATTGTCTCTTAACCTGCTAAACACGACTATAATAGCCTTTGCGTCCATTGTAAACCCAGATCAGCCTGCGAGTTACTCAGGGTTTACAATGTCGGCTGCTGATCAATCATTTTGCCGAAAAAATGATTTGTCACATAAATAGAATGGTCTTTAGTGCAAAGAAAGAACAGTCCTTTATATATATATATATGTAGCGGGTTAAGGGTTAATAGAGGTGATCTCTTAATCAGTTTTGACTATTTGGCATTTAATGTTGTCAGCATGAGCTGAATGCCTGTTTTTCAGTCCTGCTGCAAATGAAACGAAATGCATACAGTGAGCAGCATCAGTTTAGTTTGGTTATGAATAAAAGTTTTAATAAATATTTACCTAAAAATTGTATCGTCTTGAAAGATTAATTTTGTATAACTAGACTTAATCCAGAATAAGCCTCTCCTGGGTTATACCGGTCACATGATGTAGGTACAAACAACTTGTACTGGTACAATGTTCGGCACGTGCAACTCAGACATTGAAAATTAGTGTTTGTCAACGTTTATTTTCAATAGGAAAGATGATATACCTTGTTTGTACCTACATGGAAAACAAATCTGTTGTAATTGATGTTTACGTATAAATGAATTCTGATCTTTTTTCATCTATATAATAGTATGCTTTAGGATCTGTTTGGTTATATGCATACATCTTGATCCTCTTGTATGTCAGGATATACTGGGTGTGGCATTGTCCGGACCACTGACGGTATATGAGAAGATCTACACCCTACCCATGTTGACAATCAAGGAAGGCAAAGGTATGTATTAATAATCTACACCCTGTCTATGTTGACAATCAAGGAAAGCAAAGTTATGTATTACTAATCAACACCCTACCCATGCTGACAATCAAGGAAGGCAAAGGTATGTTTTAATAATCTACACCCTACCCATGTTGACAATCAAGGAAAGCAAAGTTATGTATTACTAATCAACACCCTACCCATGCTGACAATCAAGGAAGGCAAAGGTATGTTTTAATAATCTACACCCTACCCATGTTGACAATCAAGGAAGGCAAAGGTATGTTTTAATAATCTACACCCTACCCATGCTGACAATCAAGGAAGTCAAAGGTATGTATTAATAATCTACACCCTACCCATGCTGACAATCAAGGAAGGCAAAGGTATGTTTTAATAATCTACACCCTACCCATGCTGACAATCAAGGAAGGCAAAGGTATGTTTTAATAATCTACACCCTACCCGTGTTGACAATCAAGGAAGGCAAAGGTATGTATTACTAATCAACACCCTACCCATGATGACAATCAAGGAAGGCAAAGGTATGTTTTAATAATCTACACCCTACCCATGTTGACAATCAAGGAAGGCAAAGGTATGTTTTAATAATCTACACCCTACCCATGCTGACAATCAAGGAAGTCAAAGGTATGTATTAATAATCTACACCCTACCCATGCTGACAATCAAGGAAGGCAAAGGTATGTTTTAATAATCTACACCCTACCCATGCTGACAATCAAGGAAGGCAAAGGTATGTTTTAATAATCTACACCCTACCCATGTTGACAATTGAGGAAGGCAAAGGTATGTATTACTAATCTATACCCTACCTATGTTGACAATCAAGGAAGTCAAAGTTAGGTATTAATAATCTACACCCTACCCATGTTGACAATTGAGGAAGGCAAAGGTATGTATTACTAATCTACACCCTACCCATGTTGAAAATCAAGGAAGGCAAAGTTATGTATTAATAATCTACACCCTACCCATGCTGACAATCAAGGAAGGCAAAGGTATGTTTTAATAATCTACACCCTACCCATGTTGACAATTAAGGAAGGCAAAGGTATGTATTACTAATCTACACCCTACCTATGTTGACAATCAAGGAAGGCAAAGGTATGTATTAATAATCTACACCCTACCCATGTTGAAAATCAAGGAAGGCAAAGTTAGGTATTAATAATCTACACCCTACCCATGTTGACAATCAAGGAAAGCAAAGGTATGTTTTACTAATCTACACCCTACCTATGTTGACAGTCAAGGAAGGCAAAGGTATGTATTTATATATACCCCCCCCCCCCCCCCCCCCCCCCCCCCCCCCCCCCCCAAAAAAAAAGGAATAGCTGCAGAATGGAGCTGATTCAGACAGTTATTGCCCATTGCCAAATCCTGCTGGGCTTACCTGCTGCCTTGTACCACCTGGTACTAGGGCTTACCGGGTACCACCTCCTGCTGTCTTATGCTGAGCCTAGTTACCACCTGGTACTGGGGTTTACCAGATACCGCCTCCTGCTGGGCCTATCTGCTGCCTTATGCTGGGCCTAGTTACCACCTGGTACTGGGGTTTACCAGATACCGCCTCCTGCTGGGCCTATCTGCTGCCTTATGCTGGGCCTATTTATCACCTGGTACTGGGGTTTACCAGGCACCACCTCCTGCTGGGCCTACCTGCCGCCTTGTGATGGGCATATTTACCACCTGGTACTGGGGCTTACCAGGTACCGTTCCCTGCTCAACCTCCAGATGCTTTTTACCAGGACCTGCTAGGTACTGGCTCTTGCTGGGCATACCTTTTGGCTCTTACTAGGTATTCCTGTTACTGCTTCGTTCTGGGGTCTGCTGTCTGCCATGTATGGGTAATGCCTCCTGCTGGGGCCTACGGTGTGCCTCGTTCTGGGACCTTTTCCAGTACAGTCACATCAAATAAAATTAACAAATATAAGATTGCATGTCAAACCCCCTAATATCAAAGTAATAAAACTATTTTATTAAGATAAAATAAATCGTAATCAGAACATATTCTTTCTGTTCATTTCCTGTTCCTTTGAGCTCTTTCAATTACTTGTGTGCAGGTACTGGTGTTGTGACGAGTGTGCCATCTGATGCTCCAGACGATTATGCTGCCCTCAGAGATCTCAAAAAGAAGGAGGTGGGTAACTTATATGTAAAATGTTAGCAAGTATATATGTATATAGACCGCTATTGTGCCAATAGCTGCAGCCTTAATTGCTTACGCAGCATGCTATTGCCGAGATATGTACAAGAAAAGATCAACACTGAATGTTGACTGTGACCTTCAATCAATAAAACCGAGTTTGCTGTTTCTTTTCTTGTGTGTGTTTGCTGCTTCCAAGTCGGTCCTTAATAAATAGTTTGTTTTCTTATCAGCCAATTTATTAGGTCATTCCTTTTTTAGTCCAAAAATATATATATCAAGGAAAAGTGATTTCAGTCATAATTTTGACCAGTTGTTGATTAAAGAACCGAGCTGTACTCGCATTTAGTCCTTTGCAGGCAGTTCTAAAGTCAAAATGAGGCAGGATTAATAACTGAGATACTTATTTTAATGTTTGAATGTAACCCAAGTTTGCCATGTGTCCCTTTAACAAAATAGAATAAAATGCATGAGGTGATTAATGAGTATGACACTTAGTACACAGTATATATGTAATTGTTATCAATGTATAATAAGATGTATGTACTGTGTTTGTATTTGTAATGGATATTTTAGAAAGAAAAAAAAGTATGCGCATATGCTGTAAAAACTCATGGTATTACCAGCATACATCATCTGCTTATATTTTTCAGCCATTCAGGAAGAAGTACAACCTGACTGATGACATGGTGCTGCCATACGAGCCTGTAAGTCACTTGTTGTTACATTTAAAAACCCAGTATACTTGTCAGTTTCAAACTAAACATGGTGTTCAAGAGAGGTTTTTCATGTATGGTTTTGTGGATCTTTGTAGACTCATATTTGAATTGATTGCCTATTTTCTCAGTACTGAAGAGTTAGGCACTTTATATGACACGTTACGCTCTTGAGGCGCTTCAGTAATTAAAGAGAACACATTAGTTGCAATTGATATCAGGGAAAGAAAAGTTCAATTCATTTTTCTTTAGCTGCATTTCTCATTGAGAGACAACGCATTACATGATACATTAAACCATATTGTATATGAAAGCACTTGCTGTTATATTCCTGAATTTCGTTCTGTCAAGGGATAGAAAATCGGCAATAATTAGAAATCTTGATTTTAATACAACCATGATTTATTGAGAATTTAAAACGTGACTAAAATAATAAATAAATCAATTTAATAATGAATAAATAAATGCATAGATGAATGATTAACCAATTAAGAACAAATAAACAAACAAATGCATGAATGAATGAAAATGAATGAATGATTGAATGAATGAACAGTAAAAAAATAAACAGGTTATTTACTGTGGCAAAAAAATGAAGGATTGTTTGATTGATTGATTGATTGAAACAGATGAAGACTAACTACAGTTTGTTAGAATTTGTTTGTATTATATTTGTGGCTTAACATAAAGACACTAAATAAGGCAGCATGTGAAGACACATCTGATATTGTTGATGATCATGCAACTTTTGTTTTGTTTTATATTTATTCAATAAACAGGTCATTGATTATGGTTCAAAATGAAAAAATAAGAAAAAAATAGTTCGAAAGCTGTCTCTGTATGTTTAGTGTTAAATCTTCTGTAAAAAATGATTTGTTTTACACAAGTAACAGACTAAAATTGTTGGCCCATTAGATCAGTAAACCAGGAGTCTAGAGCGCGATCCTCAGCCTCACCAGTCTAACGGTTCAGACTGAACCCGCTCCTAACCAACATCTCCATCTCAATATGACCTCTGTGGTAAACAAAATGTAGAGCCAATCAATCGGTTTATTGAACAAGAGGGCCAAAATGGCCCTGATTTGCTCACCTGATGATCTTCGCAAAGATAGTCGCTCACCTTATGACAAGATGAACACATTGTCAAACAAGCTTATAATTCATAACAGAAAAGGAAGTATGTATCAATAAAAAAAGGGTGTGATTGGTAATTTAGTGGAAAAACATGTTACTGGTATTTGTAGGTACCAATTATTGACGTACCTGAGTATGGGGACCTGTGTGCAGTGACGGTGTGTGATCAGTTGTTACTTGTATTTGTAGGTACCAATTATTGACGTACCCGAGTATGGGGACCGGTGTGCAGTGACGGTGTGTGATCAGTTGTTACTTGTATTTGTAGGTACCAATTATTGACGTACCCGAGTATGGGGACCTGTGTGCAGTGACGGTGTGTGATCAATGGTTACTTGTATTTGTAGGTACCAATTATTGACGTGCCCGAGTATGGGGACCTGTGTGCAGTGACGGTGTGTGATCAATTGTTACTTGTATTTGTAGGTACCAATTATTGACGTACCCGAGTATGGGGACTTGTGTGTAGTGACGGTGTGTGATCAATGGTTACTTGTATTTGTAGGTACCAATTATTGACGTACCTGAGTATGGGGACTTGTGTGCAGTGACGGTGTGTGATCAATTGTTACTTGTATTTGTAGATACCAATTATTGACGTACCCGAGTATGGGGACTTGTGTGCAGTGACGGTGTGTGATCAATGGTTACTTGTATTTGTAGGTACCAATTATTGACGTACCCGAGTATGGGGACTTGTGTGCAGTGACGGTGTGTGATCAATTGTTACTTGTATTTGTAGGTACCAATTATTGACGTACCTGAGTATGGGGACCTGTGTGCAGTGACGGTGTGTGATCAATGGTTACTTGTATTTGTAGGTACCAATTATTGACGTGCATGAGTATGGGGACTTATTGACATACCTGAGTATGGGGACCTGTGTGCAGTGATGGTGTGTGATCAGTGGTTTCTTGTATTTGTAGGTACCAATTATTGACGTACCCGAGTATGGGGACCTGTGTGCAGTGGTGTTGTGTGATCAGTGGTTACTTGTATTTGTAGGTACCAATTATTGACGTACCTGAGTATGGGGACCTGTGTGCAGTGATGTTGTGTGATCAGTGGTTACTTGTATTTGTAGGTACCAATTATTGACGTTTCCGAGTATGGGGACCTGTGTGCAGTGACAGTGTGTGATCAGTGGTTACTTGTATTTATAGGTACCAATTATTGACGTACCTGAGTATGGGGACCTGTGTGCAGTGACGGTGTGTGATCAATGGTTACTTGTATTTGTAGGTACCAATTATTGAGGTACCCGAGTACGGGAACCTGTGTGCATTGACGGTGTGTGATCAATTGTTACTGGTATTTGTAGGTACCAATTATTGACGTACCTGAGTATGGGGACCTGTGTGCAGTGATGGTGTGTGATCAGTTGTTACTTGTATTTGTAGGTACCAATTATTGACGTACCCGAGTATGGGGACCTGTGTGCAGTGATGGTGTGTGATCAGTTGTTACTTGTATTTGTAGGTACCAATTATTGACGTACCTGAGTAAGGGGACCTGTGTGCAGTGATGGTGTGTGATCAGTGGTTACTTGTATTTGTAGGTACCAATTATTGACGTACCCGAGTATGGGGACCTGTGTGCAGTGACGGTGTGTGATCAGTGGTTACTTGTATTTGTAGGTACCAATTATTGACGTACCCGAGTATGGGGACCTGTGTGCAGTGATGGTGTGTGATCAGTGGTTACTTGTATTTGTAGGTACCAATTATTGACGTATCCGAGTATGGGGACCTGTGTGCAGTGACGGTGTGTGATCAATGGTTACTTGTATTTGTAGGTACCAATTATTGACTTACCCGAGTATGGGGACCTGTGTGCAGTGACGGTGTGTGATCAATTGTTACTTGTATTTGTAGGTACCAATTATTGACGTACCGGAGTATGGGGACCTGTGTGCAGTGATGGTGTGTGATCAGTGGTTACTTGTATTTGTAGGTACCAATTATTGACGTACCCGAGTATGGGGACCTATGTGCTGTGATGGTGTGTGATCAGTGGTTACTTGTATTTGTAGGTACCAATTATTGACGTACCCGAGTATGGGGACCTGTGTGCAGTGATGGTGTGTGATCAGTGGTTACTTGTATTTGTAGGTACCAATTATTGACGTACCCGAGTATGGGGACCTGTGTGCAGTGATGGTGTGTGATCAATTGAAGATCCAGAGTCAGAATGATAAGGACAAGCTTCAGGAAGCCAAGGAACGGGTGTACTTGAAGGGTTTCTATGAAGGAGTCTTGAAGGTCGGCGAGTTCAAAGGTCAGAAGGTGCAGGATGTGAAGAAGCTTGTTCAGAATCTCATGATTGAGAAGGTATGTCCAGGCCTAAAAACAGGCATTATTTATTATTAAATATTATTCAAGATCTACTTTCTTGAAAAAACATTGTGCTGAATGGGTGCTTATTATTTCTTGCATATCTGATATGGTTATCTGCATTTTCCATGGCTGATATAATGTCTGATCTTACACATGGGGGAAGATAAAAGTCGCACGCTGATATCAACAATGACAGTTGCATGACTCATGGTGTAAATAACCTTGAAAAACGTTAGTAGGACATCAACGTGCAGAATGTAAATGGTATGCAAGAAAAAGAATCAATCTTGGGTATCCGGTTCAGATAGGGAATTCCAACCTCGGTATAACTGATTTAAAAGGACCTCGGCAGATCCTTGGTTCCGATAAAAAACAATTATACCTTGTGTTGGAATTCCCGATCTTCACCAGATACCCGTGAAAGATTCTTATAGTCTTCTGCCATACCCTAGATCGACATTTGTACTCAAACAAAAAGTCAATCCTTAATGCACTTTAAAGAACCGTATGAATCTATTCAATAGTTAAATTAGGGCAGAGTTTCTGGATTCCTATATATCATTCCCCTCTCTCTGGGGCAGCTCAAAATAACTTTATGTGTTGATGAGCCGTTAAATTAGGGCAGAGTTTCTGGATTCCTATATATCATTCCCCTCTCTCTGGGGCAGCTCAAAATAACTTTATGTGTTGATGAGCCGTTAAATTAGGGCAGAGTTTCTGGATTCCTATATATCATTCCCCTCTCTCTGGGGCAGCTCAAAATAACAAGTTTATTTTCTGAAAAATGCCATTTGCCCTGTTTTTGTTCATGTATCCACTACACTTAGTTTGGTTATTACCAGTACTGTTTATTCTAACATCAAGCATGAATGACGCTGAGGTGTTTGTTTTCTACTGTCTGTTTTTCTGTTATTACAGAATGAAGCTGTAAAATACATGGAGCCTGAGAAACAGGTCATCTCGAGATCTGGGGATGAGTGTGTCGTAGCCCTCTGTGATCAGTGGTAAGTCATCTCTCTGTGAACAGTGGTGTCATCTCGAGATATGGGGTCAAGTGTGTCGTAGCCCTCTGTGATCAGTGGTAAGTCATCTCGAGATCTGGGGTCAAGTGTGTCGTAGCCCTCTGTGATCGGTGGTAAGTCATCCCTCTGTGATCAGTGGTAAGTCATCTCGAGATCTGGGGTCAAGTGTGTCGTAGCCCTCTGTGATCGGTGGTAAGTCATCCCTCTGTGATCAGTGGTAAGTCATCTCGAGATCTGGGGTCAAGTGTGTCGTAGCCCTCTGTGATCGGTGGTAAGTCATCCCTCTGTGATCAGTGGTAAGTCATCTCGAGATCTGAGGACAATAGTGTCGTAGCCCTCTGTGATCGGTGGTAAGTCATCCCTCTGTGATCAGTGGTAAGTCATCTCGAGATCTGAGGACAATAGTGTCGTAGCCCTCTGTGATCAGTGTAAGTCATCTCGAGATCTGAGGACAATAGTGTCGTAGCCCTCTGTGATCGGTGGTAATTAATCCCTCTGTGATCAGTGGTAAGTCATCTCGAGATCTGGGGTCAAGTGTGTCGTAGCCCTCTGTGATCAGTGGTAAGTCATCTCGAGATCTGGGGTCAAGTGTGTCGTAGCCCTCTGTGATCAGTGTAAGTCATCTCGAGATCTGAGGACAATAGTGTCGTAGCCCTCTGTGATCAGTGGTAAGTCATCTCGAGATCTGAGGACAATAGTGTCGTAGCCGTCTGTGATCAGTGGTAAGGAAAGATGATGCCATTTCATAATTGATTCTACTTTCAAGACAAAATATGAAGTTATTTTTAACTATTTAGCAGTGGGGAATTAGTGGCATGCTTCAGGCCGCAAACCCAATGTTAGACTGAATCATCACTCCATTACAAAACAATTAATGTACCACTAGACTATGGTGTCCCCTTTATCTGAAGAAGAAATTGCAGGATCAGACATTCATTATTAACAGGATAGTTAAGCTTGATCGTTTTGTTAATGTTGAAGATTGCGGGTGGCAGACATACAGGACTACGGATGGCGGGACATATACAGTACTTGTGCTAAAAATTATGTAAATCATCATTCAAACAAACAAACAAACAAACAGGAAAACATTAAAATTGCTGTGTTTGAAGAGGGAGCTCACTGTTGAAACTGAGTCTTCCCGCTGTGTTACTCACTACAGCAACACAGGAAATGCATCAGGTGGAGATTAAATAGGTTAAATAACAAGTGATATGTTTAAGGTACCTGAATTATGGAGAGAAGGAATGGAAGGCCACGGCCAAGAAGGCCCTCGCCAACATAGAGACATTCTCGGATGACGTGAAGAAGAACTTCGAGGCCACGTTGGACTGGCTGCATGAACATGCCTGCTCAAGGTCGTTCGGTCTGGGTAAGTGGGATAATACGAGATTAAATTATATAATTTAAATAGTTTACTTAAGGTCATGTGTTATGTGTATGTAAAGATGGAATATATTGCATTATTTGAATATATAAAAGTTGTGTTTTAAAAGATGCATTTCCAGACAGGTTTGGCTGTTATTAAAGGCACTAACCCGCCAAATAACGTCAATATTTCACCACACAAGTATTTATCTAAACTCTGTCCAGGTGTTCAGGTCATATAACTTTTGAGAAGCAAGGCCATTAATTGGTGATTGATTGAACTGGATTTTATAGTCGCACCAACAGCTACGGTCATATGGCGACTTTCCAGCTTCCATTGGTGGAGGAAGACCCCAGGTGCCTCTCCGGGCAATTTTCGTGCACGGGCGGGCACCTGGGTAGAACCATCGACGTTCCGCAAGCCAGCTGGATAGCTTCTTCACATAAAGATTCCTAGGCCCCTGAGGGATCGAACCTACAGCGGTGAGGGGCAAGTGATTTCAAGTCAAGAGACGTTAACCACTCGGCCATGGACGCCCCCATTAATTGGTGAGAAACAAGGCCATTAATTGGTGAAAAGCAAGGACTTTACAAGCTACTACCTAAATGCATTGTGATCTGATATCAACTACTTCCATATATATATAAAAAAATACCTTGATAACATACCTATATCGTCTTCCTATTCAAAATATTAAATTTTTCATTTAAATAATTATTACATATGTGCAGGAACCAAGATTCCGTGGGATGAGAAATACCTGGTGGAGTCCCTATCAGATTCCACAATCTACATGGCCTACTATACAGTGGCCCATCTACTGCAGGGAGGACAGTTTGACGGCAAGAAAGTTGGTCCTGCTAATATCAAGTAAGTGTAGCAAAAATAAAGTCTTAGTTTAAACTTAATTAATTTACATTGATTGTAATGAAAGTCTTTGAACTTATTTTAATCCCTCTCGATGTCTTCCTCGGGAGAACCAGTACAAAAGTGAATGGAGATAAAATGTCTTTCTTAGAGACACAACACATGGTCATGACGGGGATCGAACCCAGAACTTTTCTTTCGATCATGTGTCCAATGCTCTACCACTTGGCCACAGCTCTCCACTACTAAATCAAGTCATGTGACAATGTTTTTCTTGTCAAACTTGCCATATTTTCTTTCCAGAAAATACTGTTTATCATTAAAAAATTTCAAGGGACATTATTTAAAAATAAATATAATGATTCTGGGCCCTGTTTTATTTAAATCTTACGATAAGTCTTACATTTCAAAATCATTATATTTATTCACCAAAGCATTTAATGTAGACAATTATGTATGCAGGTAGTGCATAAATATCATATGTATAAGAAAATAAAATGAAATCACGTTTATTTTATAAGTATAATTTAAAGTGAAGCATTTAAGAAATTGATTTATGATCAAAATGGTCGTAAGTTGTTTCATAAAATGGGGCCCTGGTCTTAAAACTATATTGTGTTTCTATGGCAGCGGTATCAAGACACAGTTTTTACTATGTATTTAATGGCAATATTTCCATATCACTGATTAAGTCACTTACCATTTATATATTGATATATGGTTAACCTCTACTGTTGGGGCAGATTGTATGACTATATATCGGACTGTCACTATTTATTTCCAGACCAGAACAGATGACAAATGAAGTTTGGGACTATGTGTACTTCAAGGATGCCAAATTCCCGAAAACAGCAATTCCAAAGGCGACTCTAGAGAAGCTGAAGACAGAATTTGAGTACTGGTATGCGGTGGATCTGAGAGTATCTGGGAAGGATCTAATACCCAACCATCTAACATACTACATCTACAACCATATAGCCATCTGGCCTAACCAACCGTAAGTAATACCCAACCATCTAACATACTACATCTACAACCATATAGCCATCTGGCCTAACCAACCGTAAGTAATACCCAACCATCTTACATACTACATCTACAACCATATAGCCATCTGGCCTAACCAACCGTAAGTAATACCCAACCATATAACATACTACATATATAGCCATCTGGCCTAACCTACCGTAGTAATACCCAACCATCTGACATACATCTACAACCACATAGCCATCTGGCCTAACCTATCGTAAGTAATACCCAATCATCTTACAAACTACATATACAATCATATAGCCATCTGGCCTAACCAAGCGTAAGTAATACCTAACCATGTAACATCATACATATACAACCATATAGCCTTCTGGCCTAACCAACCATCTGACATACTAAATATATAACCATATAGCCATTTGGCCAAACCAACCGTAAGTAATACCCAACCATCTTATTACATATACAACCATGTGGCCATCTGGCCTAACCAACCGTAAGTAATACCCAACCATCTTATTACATATACAACCATGTGGCCATCTGGCCTAACCAATCGTAAGTAATACCAAATCATCTTACATACTACATATACAATCATATAGCCATCTGGCCTAACAAAGCGTAAGTAATACCCAACCATGTAACATCCTACATATACAACCATATAGCCTTCTGGCCTAACCAACCGTAAGTAATACCCAACCATCTTACATACTACATATACAACCATATACCCATCTGGCCTAACCAACCATAAGTAATACCCAACCATTTAACATCATACATATACAACCATATAGCCTAACCAACTGTAAGTAATACCAACCATCTTACATACTGTATATACAATCATATACCCATCTGGCCTAACCAACCGTAAGTCAGAGCTCTAGATAAGCTGCGTACCTGCGTAATTTACGCAAATAAATGAGCCAAAAAATGCAAAAGATTTCGTTCTATGCGTATAAAAACGTAAAAAAAAATAAGAAAAACAAACGATTTATTTCAATGCGTACCGAAACGTAAATACACCGCGTTTCGCAATATCCACCTTCTGAATTAAATGATTTGTTAAAATGTCAAATTGTTCTGTTCCGTACTCGGCACACGTTTGTAGAATATGTTCCTAGTACTGTATGATGCAAGACTCAATTAGAACATATTGAAAACAAGTCTACGTTTGACTAAATGAACATTTCACAGATGAGTTTCGGGTTATGTTTACTTTATAAAACGTGTTGAATTGAGGTATCGTTTACAGGTACTGTAATCCAGTCAAATTTTCCCGTAAAATACGAAAAGATGTCAGGTAAAAGCATTCGCGGAAGGAAAAAATGCATTAACACCATTCCAAACGTAAATAAAATCATCAGCTATATTTCCGTTAAAGCAGATGTGTCGTCTGGGTCTATTGTCCAGCCAATAATATTTGATTTGATTGATCAAAGTGTTTCAAAGTCAAAAAAGAAACAAGATGGAAGCACAATTTCAGATAAAACTATTGCCAGATGAAAGTTGAAATTTCCATGGCTTGTAATTGAGACTAAGGTTTAAAAGAAAAAGTGTTGTTTCCGCTAACCCGACCGACCCTATTATTTAGCCGCCGACCCTAACTTTTTTTTATTGCAAAAAAAATATTTTTTTTTTTTTTTTTAATTTAAATAATAATTTGAACCCATGAACCAAGGTTTCTTATGGAGGAAAAAAAATGCCTCCAGTTAGATTTGAACCCACGACCCCTGGGGTTTCCAGTGTACCCAAATATTGAAAAAGGACCATAACCACGTATTATCTAGGTATTAATACCTACACAAGTATTTTTTATCATATTAAAAGTGTTTTTTCATTAACAAAAATAAGGTCATTAATAATAAAAAAAATAATAATAAAAAAAAGTTTTGCCTACCTACCTACCCCATTTTTTTTTAAGCTGTTAGCGGAAACAAACCTTTTTTTTTTAAGCCTAACGGCGATGGTGTTAATGCGAATGACAATTTTTTCAACTACTCGTAAGTATTGTAAAATTTACAATAACTATCAGTAGTTGAAGGAAAAAAAAAGCAAATATATAAAAATGAAGGGTATAAATATTGATAAAAAAAATTTGACTGGGTTGAAAACCGAAATATAAAAAAATGATGGGTAAAAAAAACAAATATCAAAATCCTTTATCTAGAGCTCTGGTAAGTAATACCCAACCATCTTACATACTACATATTCAACCATATTGCCATCTGGCCTAACCTACTGTAAGTAATACCCAACCATCTGACATACTACATGAGTCCCCAGTAAATAAAACAGTGAAACTTGGGCTGTGAAAATCCAGGGCATGTGACTGTATGGGGAGCATCCATCAGTATTATTGATTTTCTTGTATTTATATTTAACTTAATGGAGCAGGGATATGACGTCCTACCATATAATGTATCCAAAGTCTCGGATTACTATTTAAATATATGGATAATTACATCTAACACTTGTTGTTTCAATTTTCAGAGATAAGTGGCCCAAGGCAATCCGAGCCAATGGTCATCTACTGCTCAATTCAGAAAAGGTAAATATGTTGCTACATCAACCTGCTGTTTTTGCTTCAGCGCCCATTTTCAGTGACAGCATTCTGTTATGATAATATACAATTATTGCCTTTTTATGAGGTCGATAAAGCCATGTATAGACCGAATTCAAAAGGCAACAATAGTTTTATTATAAAATCAAAAAAATAAAGAAATTTACCGCCGTAAATGTTGCCCTTTTAATATTATCGACTTCTCCATTTTCTATTATTTTCTTTTTTTCATCAGCTGTCAAAAACACAAATCTGTCAATCGTACAAACTCGCTCATTTCCGTAGATCATCGGAAATTATTTTTGAAAAAAAAGTTGAGGCAGTTCCGATTGACAAACCTGTCTGTTGACATTTTGTTGATCCCGATGACGTCATTCTATTGTACATTCGTACCTATTTACGTTCGCTCGCGCATTTTTTTTTGTAGTGACATCTCCTCTGAAACTACTGGATGGATATTCATGAAACTTTACAGAAGTGTTGCCCATAAAGTCTAGTTGATCCTAGCAAAAATTCATGTTGATGTGAAATCCAAGATGGCCGCCAAAGCTAAAAATAGAGTTTTAAAATACAAGTTTGTAGCGACTACTTCTTGAAAACTATAAGTGATATTGATATGGGACTTTTTCTAAAATGATCAGCATGACATGATGTTGATCCTTATGGAAAATTATTTTGATTCGACATTAAACATGGCTGCCAGTGGCCATCTTTGTTTACATAGAGTTATATAGTAAAAACTTGTAGCGACTACTCCTCTGAAACTACTTGACGGATTGTCATGAAACTTTACAGGAATGTTGCTCTTGATGTCTAATTGATCCTAGCAAAATTTCAGATCTGCCAGAAATTCAAGATGGCCGTCACAGCTAAAAATAGATTTTTAAAAAATAAGTTTGTAGCGACTACTTCTTGAAAACTATAAGTGATATTGATATGGGACTTTTTCTAAAATGATCAGCATGACATGATGTTGATCCTTGTGGAAAATTATTTTGATTTGACGTTAAACATGGCTGCCAGTGGCCATCTTTGGTTACATAGAGTTATATAGTAAAAACTTGTAGCGACTACTCCTCTGAAACTACTTGACGGATGTTCATGAAACTTCACAGGAATGTTGCTCTTGATGTCTTGTTGATCCTAGAAAAATTTCAGGTCGGCCGGAAATTCAAGATGGCCGCCACAGCTAAAAATAGATTTAAAATAAATAAGTTTGTAGCGACTACTTCTTCAAAACTATAAGAGATATTGATATGGGACTTTTTCTAAAATGATCAGTATGACATGATGTTGGTCCTTGTCGAAAATCGTTTTGATTTGACGTTAAACATGGCTACCAGCGGCCATCTTTGTTTACATAGAGTTATATAATGAAAACTTGTAGCGACTACTCCTCTGAAACTACTTGACGGATTTTCATGAAACTTCACAGGAATGTTGCTCTTAATGTCTAATTGATCCTAGCAAAATTTCAGGTCGGCCGGAAATTCAAGATGGCCGCCACAATTAAAAATAGATTTTCAAAAAACAAGTCTGTAGCGACTACTTCCTGAAATCAAAATCAATCAGTAGAGCTTCAAGGTCATTGACCTCTTGTTATTTTAGCCACGCCTTTGAGTCAGTACGAAAAGTCAGTATACATTTCTCAGGTCAAAACGTCTTATTAGCAGGAATCATGTGACCAGCCTTGATTCAATAGAATTTCTTTAATTTTTTGATTTTATAATAAAACTCGTTGAGAGAACACTTTATTGTGTCGCCTGCATAGCATGGCAGACACTTAGGGATCACTTCGTATCACTTTTCTGCAATCGTCCATTGTCATTGTTAACTTGAAAGGTATTTGACCTATGTTCATGAATATATGTCAACATTTTCATCTTACCCCAAGGAATGTCGTTACACGTCCTATAACTTTGACTTTCATTGTGTCAGAGTTATGCCCCTTTTCATAAAACTTTAACCTGCAGCCTGACCTAGCTCATAACTTTAAATAAGCAAATGACAGGCGACACAAGTATTACCTGGAACAAACACCCTTCTAGTTTGTGAAATTAATCTAGAATTCAAAATTATTTGTAAGGTGAACATATAGTGCCTGGTATATTTCTGCATTATCATGTATAAAGAAACAATAATTTTTCTTGTTTTTTATTCGATTTTTACAGATGGCAAAATCCACAGGAAACTTCCTTACTCTTCACGAAGCTGTTGGCAAGTTTTCTGCTGATGGTAAGTGTTTGGTCATTGTTATAAGGAAAACAATTGCATTCTTGAACCTCTTTGACACTTTTTGTGTCGCCTGCTTAGCACAGCAGACACATAGGGATCACGTTGTCCGTCGTCGTCCATCCGTCACACCTTGTCCATAACTGGAAAAGTATGTGACCTATGTTCATGAAACTTCACACACATATTCATCTTACCATACAGAATATTGTTACCCATGACCAATTACTCTGACTTTCATTTCAGCAGAATTATGCCCGCTTTCATAAAACTTTAACCTGCAACCTAACCAAGTTCATAATTGGCCATAACTTGATGTATTTGATCTATGTTCATGAAACTTCAAGAACACCTTCATCTTAACCATATGAATGTCGTTACACATGTCCAATAACTCTGACTTTCATTTTGGCAGAGTTATGCCCCTTTTCATGAAACTTCAACTTGCAACTTAACCTGGCTCATAACTTAGCAAAATATTGACCTATGATCATGAAACTTTATACAGTTCTTCCTTATGAATTATTCAATGCAGGTTTATGCCCCTTTTCATAAAATTTAACACTTTAAAAAAAAAGAAGATTGTTCTTGCCGAAATAAGCATACGGCAGGCGACACGAGTGTTCTAGAACAACCTTCTGGTGTGTCCTACCAAAGTGTAGTCTTACTAGTGGAATCATGAAAAGTAGCTGTCCAAAAGAACTATTTCATAACTGCTAGCCTGAGAAAAAATCTATTGTGAAAGTACTTCTTTCATTTCTTGCGAGGTAGCCTTTTAAGTGAAACATTTTTTTGACCCCAAAGAGAAGTTCATGAAACTTCACACATGTTAATCACAATGAGAAGGTATGGCATGCGCAAGAATCAGGTCCTTACCTCAAAGGTCAAGGTCATACTTTGAGGTCAAAAGGTCGAATGAACTTCATGGGCATTTGTCACTTACTGGTGACATTTCTTTTAAGTATTGTCAATGCTTGCAGATATTAGCTAGGAGCCTCGGTAGCTCAGTAGATAAGATCTTGCCCTATACAGCAATAGACGTCTGCCTTGCATGGGCTCTCTTCCTGGCATAGGCATTGTTGATGGGAAACTTAATCCTTCATCTCATCTCCCAGTGAGTTTACTGTTCCAGTATAACCTAATATGATGTGTTAATGGGAAATAAAAACCCATCCTTTTCCATGCTGATATTATCCTAGACCACAGTAACATTGCCTGATTCTATATTATGTTAACCCTGATGGCTACTTCATTGAATTTGTATAATCTGGCATACTGCAGGTATGCGTCTGGCTCTGGCGGATGCTGGCGATGGTGTGGAGGATGCCAACTTTGTGGAGATGATGGCGGAGGCTGGACTGCTGCGTCTGTACACGTACCTGGAGTGGGTACGAGAAATGATCACCCTCAAGGATACACTAAGAACAGGAGCATTTACATTCAATGATAGAGTCTTTGAAAGGTACGCATATAGAGGATCTTACATGGGTACTCATTCATTATTGAATTTATTAAACAAGTTGGCAAAATGATATAAAACGAGGCTCTTGCCGAGCATTATATCATTTTTGCTTACAAGTTTAATAAATTCAATGAATGAGAATGATGTTAGATTCTATTTATCACATAACTCACATATCGACTTTTACTGTATGTTGCCTGTCGCTTTAAAACGCGAAACCGACATAAACCGTGAGAATTGGATCATAGTCATTATCGTAAATATCGAAAATATAGAATGGTGTTATTCCACTCCCACACCGTAAGTTATGTGATAAATATCATTATTTTTGTAAAATAAACTTCTAGGTATATTTATAGTCTATACTGTTGCAAATACACTAGCTTTTACATATCTCTGGCTATGAATGACACAACGTTGGCAATGTTATATCAAGCAGATGTCTGAGCCTCCAGATGGATCAGAATTGTTGTTTAACGGCTTATCAACACATTGTATAGGTTAGTTTGAACTGCCCCAGAGAGAGGGGAAGGATACACAGGAAGTTGGGAAACCTGCCCTGCTCTATGGTTCTTGGACATGCTCGGAGCATAGACGCTGATACACGGGACTGACCGGTTTACGTCCCCCATTCAACAAAGCTAAGGAAATTGTCTTGGGTAAGGATGCACCGAAGCCACCGGGTTGCGCCAGTGAGGCTCGAACCTGTGATCTTTTGGATTCAGAGTCAAAACACACTGGGTCACAACAGTGTCTTTGCTGTGGCTTTATCGTATGTCATTATGCTTGGGCGTTCATTGAGATAAAGACCTAGCGCCACTATAACGACATAATGTGTAAAGCGCCAATGTAGCGTGTATATTGCCATATATTTATTATGTATGATACTGTGTAATGTTTTAGCGAGATCAACTTGGGTATAGAGGTAACACAGCGCCACTACGATGAGATGAAGTTCAAGGAGGCATTGAGGACAGGCTTCTTTGAGTACCAGGTAACATGCACCTTTATAAATCACTGTACTCTAGATGGCTTTTAACATTTATTAGCATATGTATATATATACAAATGTGTTTTTTTCTAGCTGAGTCATACACGGTTATGCTTTTTAGTCACCCACCAGTCCCTGGGGGGACTATAGGTTTGCACCCTGTCTGTTCGTCCGTCCGAAATGCTTGTCCGAGCCATATTTTCAATACTATAAGACTTTGAGATACCAAACTTGGTATGTAGATACATCTTTGGATAGCGGTGTGTCGCGTACCAACAGAAAGTCACTGTGATCTTGACCTTGACCTGTGACCGCTGTCATAGAAAATGCTTGTCTGGATCGTATTTTCAATACTATAACACTTAGTTACCAGACTTGATATGTGAATACATCTTGGTATAGCGGTGTGTCGCATACCAAAATGAGGTCACAGTGACCTTGACCTGTGACCTCTGTCATAGAAAATGTTCCGAAAATGCTTGTCCGGGCCATATTTTTCAATACTATAGGACTGAGATACCAAACTTGGTATGTGGATACATCTTGGGATAGTGGTGTGTCGCGTACCAAAATAAGGTCACTGTGACCTTGACCTGTCACCTCTGTCATAGTAAATGCTTGTCCGGACCGTTTTTTTTTCAATACTATAACACTTAGAGATTCCAAACTTGGTATGTGAATACATCTTTGGATAGCGGTGTTTCACATACCAAGTAAGGTCTTTGTGACCTTGACCTTGACTTGTGACCTCTGTCATAGAATATGCTTGTCCGGACCGGTTTTTCAATACTATAACACTTGGAGATACCAAACTTGGTATGTTAATACATCTTGGGATAGCGGTGGTTGTGTCACGTACCAAAATAAGGTCATTGTGACCTTGACCTGCGACCTCTGTCATAGAAAATGCTTGTCCGGACCATATTTTTAGTGCATCACACTTAGAGATACCAAACATGGTATGTGAATACATCTTGGGATAGCGGTGGGTCGCGTACCAAAATAAGGTCATGGGTCGCGTACCAAAATAAGGTCATTGTTACCTTGACCTGTGACCTCTGTCATAGAAAATGCTTGTCCAGACCGTATTTTCAATACTATAACACTTATAGACGCCAGACTTGGTATGTGAATATATCTTGGGATAGCAGTCTCGTACCAATTGTGACATTGACCTTGATCTTTGACCTCTATCATAGAAAATGTCTGGAAAATGTTTGTCTGAGCCGGTGGGGGACTATGGATTGCCCTGCAATTCTTGATGCTCTTGTTTGAACCTAAAAACAAAGTGTGTTTGGGGTCTGAACCAATGACCAGAGTGGGTTCAAACCTATAACCAGTTTGGTTTCGAATAATCAGTCTGGTTTTGAATAACCAGTCTGGGTTAGAACCTATAACCAGTCAGGTTATGACAACTGACTACCAGTCTGGTTTCAAACCTATATTATAGCCAGTCATTGATGATAGGTTCAAACCCTACTAGTTATAAGTTGAACCTATTACCTGTCTGTGTTCGAACCATGATCATGCTCATTATCAACATATAGAATGATTGGAAGCCTTGACAGATTCTATAGGGTTCTCTCCTGTATATTTCAGGCAGTAAGAGACAAGTACCGAGAGGTTGAGATAGAAGGGATGCACAGGGAGCTGGTGTTCCGCTACATCGAGGTGCAGACCCTACTACTGTGTCCTATATGTCCACATCTGTGTGAGCATATCTGGGCTCTACTCGGCAAGGTAAGAATAATAATAAAATAAATGTTAGTTAAAATCTTTTTAAATTGTAATTATTGATGTATCGCCTGCATTAGCATAGCAGACGTAATGGGATCAGCATAGCAGACGTAATGGGATCAGCATAGCAGATGTAATGGGATCAGCATAGCAGATGTAATGGGATCAGCATAGCAGACTTAATGGGATCTCTTTGTTAGTCGTCGGTGTCTTCATTATTGCAAGGAGTGGCATTTTAATCTGCAACCTACTCTTGATCAAAATGTATACAGTTGTTACTTTAATATTGCTTGTACAATCCAGTTGCATTGGTTCTGTATTCTGTGTTTTTTACTTACCACTTAATTTGCAGTGTCGGAATGTAATGAAGCTATGAAATAAATATACAAATGGAGGCTGAGTCATCGTTCGGTCTGTGCTGTTCAGCTCGGTATCAAAACTGCCTCGCCGATTTCCGTTGCCGTTCATAATACCGGATTACGGAAATCGATGAAGTTCCATTGTTCCGTGTCGAACGGAGAAGACCGAGTTGGCATACGATGTCATCATACGACAAAGTTATATATAGACTAATAGATGTTCCTTATGAGTTTTTTTTTTAGTTATGTGATAAATAGAATCTCACATTTGCGCTTATTTGATATTGAATTCATTTGATATTTGATATTAAACTCGGATACAATTGATACGATGCTCGGCAAAGCCTCGCATCATATAATTTTATCCAGTTTGTTTAATAAATTCAGTATTAAAAAGGCAATCATGTAAGATCCTCTGTATCTTCTATCCTATCCAAAATACAGCTCCAGGTAAATTATAGCATACTAGTTGTATCTAGAAATGTATATCGGAGATGGTGTTTATACCTGTAATATAAGTCTGAAAACTTTTTATTTTTATCTTTTCTGATATCGTAAAGTATCTTTCATTACTACTCACCATAAACACAGGGTTTGATGATCCAAAGTAAATTCAAAGGTACCGCAATATGCGTTCACTGATGCGCACATTCTTTCCACATATGGAAAACCCAAATCTATAAATATGTGTCAGTAAAAAATGTATGAAATGTTCACTCCTTACTGTAAACATTTAATACCGGAGTGTTTACGGGAGGTATAATAACATCAATTATTGCTTACAGAGTGAGAGTATAATGCGAGCTAGCTGGCCAGTGGTGGGACCATATGACAAGATACTGATTCAGTCATCACAATACTTGATGGATGCGGCACATGACTTCAGGAAGAGACAGAAGGCATACTGCGCTGTAGGGAAAGGCAAGGTAGGTGGGGCAAATCTGACAGAAGGCATACTGCCCTGTAGGGAAAGGCAAGGTAGGTGGGGCAAATCTGACAGAAGGCATACTGCCCTGTAGGGAAAGGCAAGGTAGGTGGGGCAAATCTGACAGAAGGCATACTGCGCTGTAGGGAAAGGCAAGGTATGTGGGGCAAATCTGACAGAAGGCATACTGCCCTGTAGGGAAAGGCAAGGTAGGTGGGGCAAATCTGACAGAAGGCATACTGCCCTGTAGGGAAAGGCAAGGTAGGTGGGGCAAATCTGACAGAAGGCATACTGCGCTGTAGGGAACGGCAAGATAGGTGGGGCAAATCTGACAGAAGGCATACTGCCCTGTAGGGAAAGGCAAGGTAGGTGGGGCAAATCTGACAGAAGGCATACTTCCCTGTAGGGAAAGGCAAGCTAGGCTGTGAAATCTTGCAGTAGGGAAAGGCAAGGCAGCTGAGGTAAATCTTATAGTAGGGAAAGGCAAGGTAGGTGGGGGCAAATCTTATAGTAGTGAAAGGCAAGGTAGGTGGGGGCAAATCTTATAGTAGGGAAAGGCAAGGTAGGTGGGGTAATTCTTATAGTAGGGAAACGCAAGGTAGGTGGTGGCAAATCTTATAGTAGGGAAAGGCAATGTAGGTGGGGGCAAATCTTATAGTAGGGAAAGGCAATGTAGGTGGGGGTAATTCTTATAGTAGGGAAATGCAAGGTAGGTGGGGCCTGAGGTGGGGGCAAATCTTATAGTAGGGAAAGGCAATGTAGGTGGGGGCAAATCTTATAGTAGGGAAAGGCAATGTAGGTGGGGGTAATTCTTATAGTAGGGAAATGCAAGGTAGGTGGGGCCTGAGGTGGGGGCAAATCTTATAGTAGGGAAACGCAAGGTAGGTGGGGGCAAATCTTATAGTAGGGAAAGGCAATGTAGGTGGGGGTAATTCTTATAGTAGGGAAACACAAGGTAGGTGGTGGCAAATCTTATAGTAGGGAAAGGCAATGTAGGTGGGTGTAATTCTTATAGTAGGGAAAGGCAGTGTAGGTGGGGGTAATTCTAATAGTAGGGAAACGTAAGGTAGGTGGTGGCAAATCTTATAGTAGGGAAAGGCAATGTAGGTGGGGGTAATTCTTATAGTAGGGAAAGGCAATGTAGGTGGGGGTAATTCTTATAGTAGGGAAACGCAAGGTAGGTGGTGGCAAATCTTATAGTAGGGAAAGGCAATGTAGGTGGGGGTAATTCTTATAGTAGGGAAACGCAAGGTAGGTGGTGGCAAATCTTAAAGTAGGGAAAGGCAATGTAGGTGGGGGTAATTCTTATAGTAGAGAAAGGCGAGGTAGGTGGGGGCAAATCTTACAGTAAAATATTACAGGAGGGAAAGGCAATGCAGGTGGAGTAAATCTTACTTTAGGGAAATGCAAGATAGGTGGGGCAAATCTTACTGTAGAGGAAGGCAAGGTAGGTGGGGCAAATCTTACAGTAAAATATTACAGGAGGGAAAGGCAATGCAGGTGGGGCAAATCTTACTGTAGAGAAAGGCAAGGTAGGTGGTGCAAATCTTACTGTAGAGAAAGGCAAGGTAGGTGGTGCAAATCTTACTGTAGAGAAAGGCAAGGTAGGTGGGGCAAATCTTACTGTAGAGAAAGGCAAGGTAGGTGGGGCAAATCTTACTGTAGAGAAAGGCAAGGTAGGTGGTGCAAATCTTACTGTAGAGAAAGGCAAGGTAGGTGGTGCAAATCTTACTGTAGAGAAAGGCAAGGTAGGTGGTGCAAATCTTACTGTAGAGAAAGGCAAGGTAGGTGGTGCAAATCTTACTGTAGAGAAAGGCAAGGTAGGTGGTGCAAATCTTACTGTAGAGAAAGGCAAGGTAGGTGGTGCAAATCTTACTGTAGAGAAAGGCAAGGTAGGTGGTGCAAATCTTACTGTAGAGAAAGGCAAGGTAGGTGGTGCAAATCTTACTGTAGAGAAAGGCAAGGTAGGTGGTGCAAATCTTACTGTAGAGAAAGGCAAGGTAGGTGGTGCAAATCTTACTGTAGAGAAAGGCAAGGTAGGTGGTGCAAATCTTACTGTAGAGAAAGGCAAGGTAGGTGGTGCAAATCTTACTGTAGAGAAAGGCAAGGTAGGTGGTGCAAATCTTACTGTAGAGAAAGGCAAGGTAGGTGGTGCAAATCTTACTGTAGAGAAAGGCAAGGTAGGTGGTGCAAATCTTACTGTAGAGAAAGGCAAGGTAGGTGGTGCAAATCTTACTGTAGAGAAAGGCAAGGTAGGTGGTGCAAATCTTACTGTAGAGAAAGGCAAGGTAGGTGGTGCAAATCTTACTGTAGAGAAAGGCAAGGTAGGTGGTGCAAATCTTACTGTAGAGAAAGGCAAGGTAGGTGGTGCAAATCTTACTGTAGAGAAAGGCAAGGTAGGTGGGGTAAATCTTACTTTAGGGAAAGGCAAGGTAGGTGGGGCAAATCTTACTGTAGAGAAAGGCAAGGTAGGTGGTGCAAATCTTACTGTAGAGAAAGGCAAGGTAGGTGGGGCAAATCTTACAGTAAAATATTACAGGAGGGAAAGGCAATGCAGGTGGAGTAAATCTTACTTTAGGGAAATGCAAGATAGGTGGTGCAAATCTTACTGTAGAGAAAGGCAAGGTAGGTGGTGCAAATCTTACTGTAGAGAAAGGCAAGGTAGGTGGGGCAAATCTTACAGTAAAATATTACAGGAGGGAAAGGCAATGCAGGTGGAGTAAATCTTACTTTAGAGAAAGGCAAGGTAGGTGGAGTAAATCTTACTGTAGAGAAAGGCAAGGTAGGTGGAGTAAATCTTACTTTAGGGAAAGGCAAGGTAGGTGGGGTAAATCTAAGTCAGACATAACTAAAGGCATACTGCACTGTATGGAAAGGCAAAGTGACTTACAATCAAATCTAACTGCAAATAGCAAAACCGCATAAAAAGCAACATCTGATAAAGGCCCTTAACTCTCTGGTTCATATTTGAATGGTTCCCCTTGAAAAAACTGTATAACCTGGCACTTAACCTTGTCTTGTACACGTGATTGTGGCTAATAACTTTCAAAGTATTACGTGTACAACAATGAAACTTTGCACACATCTTCAATGAAAACATCTTATAAAGGCCCATAACTCTCATATTTTTTTATTATTTCCCTGTAAAAAAGGTTTTACCTGGAACTTAACCTTGCCAACGTCGGGCGTATATGCCTCGCTAGGTGGTGCTAATGTTAAATATTGTTATTATTGTCCCACTATCATTGTGTATATTATTTAATTGTTAAAGAATAGTTGTGATTATTTTATTCAAGTACTTGCAGGCAATATTTTCAGTGTCTCTAATGTAGCATTATATTAACTATGTTTCAGAAAGAGGTACCGCCACCAACACATGCAACAGTTTACATTGCCAAGATTTATCCTCCTTGGCAGAACACCATTCTTACAACACTGAAAGACATGCACAAGGTAAGGCAACAGTATATAGCTGCCTTACGTAAATTTTTGAAAAGGTTCTGAAGCATTACTCCGGGTCTCTTTATGAAACTTGCTACACGAGTCTTGTGGGGGACCTTCTGATATTTAGCACCTTGTAATATCAATATTTTTGCCATTTGCATGCATGAAAACAAGATAAAATTGTTGTCATATACTTGTTTCCTGAACTCCCGAAACCACATGTTTGCCTGGTGACACCAGTTAATAATTCCATTCTATCTAAAAAGGCAATTCCTGCTATAAACTATGACGTGCATTATTATTGTTTTATCTGGAGTTAGTGTATATTAATTTACATGTATGAACGTGTTTAACACAAATCACAATTAAAATATTTCACCATTAGCTTTAACTTTCTTCACAGGAAAGCAAAGGTTTCCCTGAAAGCAAAGCTATAGCATCAGCACTCGCGAAGATACCAGAGTTGAAGAAATACATGAAGAAAGCCATGCCCTTTGTTATGGTTGTGAAGGTATGTTACAATCAGGAAGACATTAAATGGTTGGGACGTTGGATATGTTACGACAGTATCATGAGATTTATCATGCAGATATCCACTTTTCTGCCTAATAAAGGGGTGACCTAATAAATGTTGCTTTATTAGGCACTGATCAATAAAGCAAATCAGTGCGGAATCCCTCGGCGTTTATTGTACGTAACGTTATCTGACGTCATGCACGTAGCGTTATCTGACGTCATAAAGCAAACAAAAAACAACAACATGGCGGCGTCCTCGATAATCGTAACATTCCGAGAAATAGGTAATAACAGTAATTCATACAGAAAATGTGGATAATCTACCTGATAAATGGAATATTATGTCAGTTACTATCAAGTTTATTACCCTCAGCACGAAAACGAAGAATGGCGAGGCTCTGCCGAGCCATTCTTAGTTTTCTAAGCCTCGCCTAATAAACTTGATAGTAAAAGGCACTCACATAATATTCTCTATTTATATGGCTTTGTTGTTCGTTTGTTGACATTTTATATGTTGAGGAATACTACTTACGTTTTGTTTATATAAATTTACATTTCTTTTCAACGGATAAACATTCAGAAAACATTCATAGATATTAAAATAAAAAGCTTGTTAGTCAAAAAGTTATTAAAATGTTCATGTGAATTTCATGTGAGGACACATTTCATGTGTTTAAAACAACTATGAAAGAGGTGTGGCATATTTTGCTATGTAGATATGCAGGTCGGATACATTTGTGTTCATTCTGTTTGTTGCAGGAGAACTTTGATAAACATGGCGTGGCGGCCCTCAACTTGACCATGGAGTATGATGAGCAGCAAATTATGACAAACAATCTTAAGTACATAACAAACACCCTAGATGTAAGTCATTCTGTCATTTGAAATCTGTTTTTGTAAATGGCTAATCTCTTTTTATGTTCTGCTGAGCATTTTATTGTTATAGCATAAACAACTTTTTAAACGAGATATTTAAACTGCTATTATATCTTAAAAACGGTGGTATATTGAAAATGACACGTGGATACAAAATTATAAGAAATGGGTTTAACTGTTACAATTAAATGGAAATCTTGATTTGTTGCCCGCATCCAGTCAGTTCTCATCGAGCCCGTTTGTGGAGAGCTTGACTAGGCAATCACTTTTACGTTCCATGTTAGTGCATCCCTGCGTTCGGATTACGTCCAAGTTAGTCGACAAGTAGTAGGTCAGAGGTTAGGTCAGTTTAAAATCATCATGAAAAATGCTTTCCCGACTGTTAACGATAATGATGAATATATGACCTTTAATCTCGATACTTCACACAAATAGTGCTCTGGTTAAACAACAGTCCATATCAGTTTATTTATCAGTAGGTCAAAGGTCAAGGTCATATTGACCTGACACCTAGGAAATGCTTTTCAAAAAAATTAGCAAGTATAATACCCAATTTGTTGAGACATGGTACATACAGCATATTGTAATTATCCACAGCTGGAGGGTGTTGACATCAGAAACTCTGAGCAGTCAGAAGCGGATAAAGTGAAGGAAGAATGTTGTCCGGGTAAACCATTCATCACCTTCAGAACAGACGTAAGTCCAACCACAATGTTTGCTTCAGCAACCATCTTATAGTGATAATATTGTACTAATAACTCTATGTTAAGAAACTGCACAAGTACTTGTTATAAATTATGTTATTCTCTCTCCATTTGGCATCTTTTTAGATCAGGTTGGTCTGTAAATGTTTATTATTTTCTGAAAAATATTACAAAGTTACTTCACCAGTCATACTTATTCATACATGTTGAAGTTCCATTGAAATTTAAGCTAGAAAACGTTTGTTTGTCACATGTAGAATAATAATCCACCAGAAGACACAGATGTCCAAATGTTGGTCTTTCTTTAATAGTAACTAAAAACCCATTTTGTCTGTAAGGAACTTGTGCTGAGGAAAACATAATTTTGGTTTAATGTGAAGGCTCATTCCTATGAATTGAATTGTTGATTATCGGCTCATCAACACATCAATAAGGTTATTTAAAGCCTTCCAGAGAAATAAATCAGGATACAGAGGAATGTGGGATCCCCTTCATCTTAATATGGTTGAATAGATTATTTTGGTTATTTCACATGGTTGAGGATAGATTCCAGTATATGGGAACACCAGGCCTGGAATTCACTAACCATTCTTCATACTATTCTTAGACTTGAGCTCAAGTACTGAAAATTTGTTCACAAATATTTACATGCCCTTCAAAGATAAACACTCTAAGATAAAAGTTGCTATTTATTAGTATGCATCATATTTATACATAGCAGCTTGTTATGAACGTTTATTCTATATTTGTGATTAAAATACATACTTGAGCTAAAGTCGTAAGAATATTCTCAAGACTGGTTGGTGAATTCCAGGCCTGGTGATATTGTTTTCTGATAGATGAAGCATACGGAGTTAGGTTATAAGAATGAACCTATCTCATAGAGTAATTGATTTAAATAGTATTTTCAAGTGTTATAATAACATCATGTTGTATTTTTGTTCACAGCCATCAGTTGCGCTGAAGTTCATAAATCCACAGCCATCCAGCGGATTATTTGAAGTGAAGGTGCCCATCTTCCAGGGAGACACTATACAGCAGGTGAAGGCTCGGCTATTCAAGACAGACAGATCCAAATTGAAAGGTACGTAGTATAGTTACTAGAGTTAATTGTCAATAAAAGCATGGAACTTTGTGTCAAAGCTTTTTATGCCCCTACCACTGAATGGTGGGTCATATGGCGTTAGCCATGTCTGTCCTTCTGAGTGTCCGTCCAGAAAAGTTTGTGTGTCTATCACCTCCCACGTCCCATGTTTTCATCCATTGCTTCGAAACTTTACAGGATGTTTGCCTATGATGTCAATTATGTTCATATTGAGTCGGCGTCAAAATCGTCAAAACAGCCCCTTTTTCTTCAAATTTTACGTTAAAATATCTTGTGTGTCTATCTCCTCCCACAGTTTCCAACCCATTGTTTAGGATTTTTTTAACCTTCCCAATAACCAGTCATCATTGAATATTTTGATAAACCATGTTAGATTGAAGTTTATTCATTGATATTTCAGATCCTGCCCAAATTAAACTTCTAAGGTACGAGTCAGTCAGTGACTTGAGACGCATGCCAGAGTTTGGTGAGCCAGAGAAGGGGAAGGTTGTCTTGTCAGATAAAGTTGTCTTCACATGGAAGAGTCCCACAGGCCTAGAGGTGAATGTACAGGAGAATGGCACCACTGTGCTGGTGGGGGAACTCACATATACGGTGCCAATCTCTTGATGCACAACTACAGGACTAGCCAGGGATTAGGATACTAAGAGATTCATCAGTTAATTTATTATAACAGTACCTTATCTACAAGCTCAACAATGGGAACATCTCATTAATTTGTGTTAAAGTGGGTACACAGGTTTTTTGGAGAAAGATCTACAATTTTAAAAATATTCCAAGAAATAGATAGAGTATGGTCTGATCGAGTTAGTTGATTTAAACATCGAGATGGGCGTAGTATTTGTAGCATGTCCATTTCATCTGTCTGCCATAATCAAAATTCCGATAACTGGTAGAGTACACCAGTCATTCTGATAGGTGTTATTAAATGATTTACAACTGTGCAAATACAAAGGAATAGACAGCGACCATGCTACAGTTAGTGATGAAAATATTAAATCAAAATATATAGGTTTAACATTTAAATTTACAATACGTTTTGAATTGAGTCCAGTGTTACCTGCTTAACCCTGGTGCTTAACCTAGGATAACACATATTACTGAAGTTCCTTGTAAATAAGGGGTCACCTTGTAAATAAGGGGTCACCTTGTAGATAAGGGGTCACCTTTTAAATGAGGGTTCACCTTGTAAATAAGGGTCACCTTGTAAATAAGGGGTCACTTTTAGGATCATTCATTATGTTTAAGTCCTTTAGAATAAAAAATGTTATTATGTCAGACCCCTAGATCACATGAAAAACCTGATGTAACACCTTTAAAGATATAGAGAAATGCGCATTGTGAGTGAATGCTGACATTGCTCATGGTTGACTGTAAAGGGTCAGATAATAAAATACACATTAAAGATCTTGAATGAAATATTGCCTTAATTAAAACATCTGTTTGTGATGTGTCTGTGGGTCTATTTATTGCAAGAAGTGCTTGAACTGACTGTTTGATATGTAAGAGAAATAGAGTTGTTTGATTGTTACACAAGATGCAGAATAAAACGTGATTCCTACCATCCGGCTGTGTTGTTTTGTAAACTGACCAGGGGACAATATTTGTCTCTATTCCTGCAGTTTTGTTCTGGGTTTATTTGTATGGTATTTAACTCTGAAAAAAAGACAAGAGGGCACTGGGGCCCTGTGGATGCTATACTGGCTAACAGTTACATGGTTCTTATACCAGGACAGGGTCAAGATCATGTCAATACAAGGTGTTGGATATGAGCTTTTGTTGAAATAAATATTCTAAACAAGTCGGATAAAAATGAAAAATGAAGAATCTAGAGTGTCAAATAAGCAAAACAGATCTTAAACCAGGCACTTAAAAAGAGACATATGATCATGGAAATTCACACACATCTTCATCTTAACCCAAGGTATGTTGTTACACATGTCCAATAACTCTGACTTTCATTTTAGCAGAGTTATGCCCCCTTTAATAAAACTTCTACCCGCAACATGAGCTCGTAACTAGCCATAACTTGAGAAGTACTTGACCTATGTTAATGCAACTTCACACACATTCATCTTACCACACATAATATTGTTACCCATGACCAATAACCCTGACTTTCATTTCAGCAGAGTTATGCCCCTTTTCATAAAACTAACCTGCAACATAACCAAGCTCATAACTGATCATAACTTGAAAATTATTTGATATGTGTTCATGAAATTTCACAAACATCATCTTAATCAAAGGAGTGTCGTAAAACATGTTCAACAACTCTTGACTATCTTTTTGTCAGAGTTATGCCCCTTTTCATAAAACTAACATGCAACCTAACATAGGTCATAACTTGGTAAAATAGACCTATGGTCATGAAACTTTATGTTCTGCCTTTGAAATTATCCAGTGCGGATGTATGCCCCTTTTCATAAACTTTAACACTTAAAAAAAAATATATAATTCATAGGATTACACTCCCTTCATACGTTATAGCTAGATTGTACTTGGTGAAATAAGCACACAACTGGCGACACAAGTGGAACACCCTTCTAGTGTGTATTAGTTGCCAGTATTAAGGCTTTTAAACTTAAAACAAATACACTTCTTCACTCACAAAATGAAAATCTGAAGGGTCTAACTCTTTGTGCTAGACCACTAAGGAAAGATACAGCATTTTGAATATTTCATGGGCCATAACGCTAGTGTTACTAATCCAATCGAGACGGTTTTCGAGCTGCCATTAATATCCACAATCAGGCCAAGTCTGGTAAAGGTCGGATGAACATTATGGTATAAATGTCTTAACCAGGCATAATATAAGCATGTTAACTAAATCAAGGGTCATAACTCGGGTGTAATCCAATCTAGCTGGTTTCGAACATGTCCAGCCTTCAATGGGATTAACAATGTATCCAAGTCTGGTAAAGATCAGATGATAAATAATGGGCATATCGTCCTAAAGAGACACAATTAGCCTATTTAACTAAATCAAGGGCTATAACTCCGGTGTTATTGATCCAGTCTAGCTGGTTTTTGAACTGGTCCAATCAGCAGAGTTATGAAACTAATCTGGCAACGTTTTGCAAAGGTAAGATGGAATCTGAAGGGCAGTATAGTCTTAACGATACCAATGTTAACGGACGACGGACAACTCACCATCACAAGCTCTGCAGTCCTTCAGCTAGTAGAGCTAAACACCCCACAACTGCATCCCTCCGGTAAAACATAAGTGCAAGCAATCCAATGAAAACAGAAAATGGATACCTTTTACTACAGGATTTTAAAGCCATTAAACAAGGTTATCGATCCTCTTTTAATAGCACCAACCTAATAATTTCTACTTCTACTTCTACCACATAACTGGCCACCTTCAACAAGTTGAAAGTTATTGCCAGTGGAGGAATGCTTTACATCGTGACAAAGAGGAGAGTTTGAAATAAAAGGTGGAAATATGTACAGTGATAAGTTAAAAAAGAATAATGCACTTAAGGAGTTTTAGATAAAGAGTGTGGACAATTGACTCTTGAAGGACTCAATAGATCCAGCATTCACTATATCTAGTGGCAGGCTGTTCCAGTCTCGAATAGTATGAGGGAAGAAAGACCACTTACGGTAATTTAACCCTTTTGCCGCCAAATTTCAAATGTCGTCTGCTAACATTTGAATTTAAACTCTCCGGCTATATTTTACATAAAAAGTGTTTTGGACAACCATTTTACTGAGTGACGAACATTGTTAACCTGATCAGCCAGCAGTGTGCATGTTGATCTGGGCCTACATTGGCCGTACTGATCAGCCAGCAGTGTGCATGTTGATCTGGGCCTACTTTGGTCGTACTGATCAGCCAGCAGTGTGCATGTTGATCTGGGCCTACATTGGCCGTACTGATCAGCCAGCAGTGTGCATGTTGATCTGGGCCTACATTGGCCATACTGATCAGCCAGCAGTGTGCATGTTGATCTGGGCCTACTTTGGTCGTACTGATCAGCCAGCAGTGTGCATGTTGATCTGGGCCTACATTGGCCGTAAAAGCAATGTTTTGACTGGCAGGGAAAGGGTTAATTACATGATATTTCTACTGAAACAAAAACTGCACAAGCATGTAGCAGCACCATCAACCAGGGATGTAATGGTTCAGTGCCATCAACCAGGGATGTAATGGTTCAGTGCCATCAACCAGGGATGTAATGGTTCAGTGCCATCAACCAGGGATGTAATGGTTCAGTACCATCAACCAGGGATGTAATGGTTCAGTGCCATCAACCAGGGATGTAATGGTTCAGTGCCGTTTTGTTGTAAATTCCTTTCAAATGAAAACGTTGCAGAAGTATAGTTACAGCAGGGTCCACCTGCGCTCTAGTATGCTATTAAACTGGTGATATTCTGAAGTCTGACTTTATAATGGAACTACGTAATTATAAGTACCAACGTTTGTAAGATGTTGGCACAGTTTCTGACATTTCATGAGGAGTGTACTAAATTCAAGTATGGAACACTGCTCTAGGTGTCGTTGTTGATTTTCCATTCTCAACAGAGATTGTGTAATAGTATAATTGTCAGATGCAACAGAACATTTAAATGACGTGATGTGTGATTTTGACAATATAGATGCACTAGGATTGCGTCAAAAAACAATATTCATTTACTGCAGCGTGTAGATAAAATGGAAACAATATTTTGTCTGCTGGAATATTTGGCAGTGGTTTAGAAGATGTAAAGCCTGAAATGTAAATGCAAAATGAATTGTTATGATTGTATAGCAAAATACAAATGACTTATTCCGATATATAAAAACTAGAAATGTGTCCATGGGACATGTATCCCCTCAATGAAAACGATCAGCGAAAAACGTAAAATTTACCAAAAAAACAACAAAAAACAGGCCGTAACTCAGGTAATACATGGTCAATTTTAACGCTGAATTGATACGCACATCTTAATATATAGGTAAGCATTCTATACAGTTTCTAAAAGATCCGTTGAAAACTGAGAGGAGATAATCTCAAACTTTTCAGGATGGACGGACGGACATGGCTAATGCTACATGCCCCTTCACCATTCGGTGGTAGGGCATAACAAACGCACATACCAGAAACTAAGTTTGCTAGATTTGTATTCTTTCTCTCGATAAAAGCAAACTAACTCATAAAAAAACACAGCACTCGTATTTGAAACCATATGTCTAATTGACACTGAAAAAACGTTTATCAAAACTCTATCCAGGTGTTCAGGTCATATACTTATGTATATGTGCCGCTTAAGAGTATAGGTTTATTCTCGACGGGATATAATAGGGTTTGGATTGTCAAAATTTGCAAGTTATATATATAGCTCGTCGTCAATAGGTTTAGAAACGGTGTATATCTGTTGTTAAATTTGGCTGTTGTTGGCAGGATAGATACTTTAATAACATGAATTGTTAAATTGTAACAATGTAGTTGAAAATCCCCACCCCCTCTCCCGCTGTAAGGCTCTCTGAGCTGTCCCGCTATAAGGCTCTCTGAGCTGTCCCGCTATAAGGCCCCCGAGCTGTCCCGCTATAAGGCTCTCTGAGCTGTCCCGCTATAAGGCCCTCAGAGCTGTGTTTGTTTGGTAATGTCTGTCTGTACACGTCCCTCCACCCCCTCCCGCTATAAGGCTCTCTGAGCTGTCCCGCTATAAGGCTCTCGGAGCTGTGTCTGCTTGGTAATGTCTGTGCACGTGATCTTTCTAATGTATAAACTCTCTTTCTAACGAGGAAGATATCTTTCCAATCAGAGAGATCTCTGCAGAATAAGATAAGGAGATACGTTGTTTATAAAAAAAAAAACTAATTTGGCTTGCCATATTTATTCCCTGCTAGGCGGTGCTCTTGTCGGTTTGCAATCATTAATATCTGCATATTACTAACTGCACATATACTATTGCACCATTACTATAAAATATAGTTAAACATATGCTAGAATAACCGGGGAATGTAGATTAATGAACGTCCTGGAATAACGAAGAATTGTTGATTATATTGCACCATTAATATAGCTAAACCTATGCTATAATAACTAGGGACTGTAGATTAATTAACGTCCTGGAATAACGAAGAATTGTTGATTATATTGCACCATTAATATAGTTAAACCTATGCTATAATAACTAGGGCCTGTAGATTAAATAACGTCCTGGAATAACGAATAACTGTTGATTATATTGCACTATCAATATAGTTAAACCTATGCTATAATAACTAGGGACTGTAGATTAAATAACGTCCTGGAATAACGAAGAATTGTTGATTATATTGCACCATTAATATAGTTAAACCTATGCTATAATAACTAGGGACTGTAGATTAAATAACGCCCTGGAATAACGAAGAACTGTTGATTTTATTGCACCATTAATATAGTTTGCTATAATAACTAGGGACTGTAGATTAAATAACGTCCTGAAATAACGAAGAACTGTTGATTATATTGCACTATCAATATAGTTAAAGCTATGCTATAATAACTAGGGACTGTAGATTAAATAACGTCCTGGAATAACGAAGAACTGTTGATTTTATTGCACCATTAATATAGTTTGCTATAATAACTAGGGCCTGTAGATTAAATAACGTCCTGGAATAACGAAGAACTGTTGATTATATTGCACTATCAATATAGTTAAAGCTATGCTATAATAACTAGGGACTGTAGATTAAATAACGTCCTGGAATAACGAAGAACTGTTGATTATATTGCACCATTAATATAGTTAAAGCTATGCTATAATAATCAGGGATTGTAGATTAATTAACGTCCTGGAATAACGAAGAACTGTTGATTATATATTGCACCATCAATATAGTTAAACCTATGCAATAATAACTAGGGACTGTAGATTAAATAGTGTCCTGGAATAACCAAGAACTGTTGATTATATTGCACCATTAATATAGTTAAACCTACGCTAGAATAAACAGAGACTGCAGATTAAATAAAGTCCTGGTATAACCAATAACTGTTGATTATATTGCAGCATTACTAATATATTAAAACTTTTGTAGATTAGTAAAGTCCTGAAAGAATGAAAAAAACTTAAAAACTCATCCTTTCTTTATTTAATTCAATGCAAGAAGATTTAAAGTAAAACATAAATGGAGACGAACATTTGAATGTGTGGGGCCGTATATAACATGCTTGTTCCCGTATATAACATGCTTGTTCCCGTATATTAACATGCTTGTTCCCGTATATAACACGCTTGTTTCCGTATATAACATGCTTGTTCCCGTATAACATGCTTGTTCCCGTATATAAATCGATTGTTCACGTATATAACATGTTAGTTCCCATATATAACATGCTTGTTCCCGTATATAACATGTTTGTTCCCGTAAATAACATGCTTGTTCCCGTATATAACATGCTTGTTCTCTATAAATCGATTGTTCCCGTATATAACATGTTAGTTCCAGTATATAGCATGCTTGTTCCCGTATATAACATGCTGTTGTTCTCGTATATAACATGCTTGTTCCCGTATATAGCATGCTTGTTCCCGTGTATAATATGCCTGTTCCCTTATATTACATGCTTGTTCCCGTATATAACATGATTGTTCCCGCCCGTATATAACATGGTTGTTCCCGTATGTAGCATTCTTGTTCCCGTATATAACATGATTGTTTCGGTATATAGCATGCTTGTTCCCGTATATAACATGCTTGTTCCCATATAGTATATAACATGATTGTTCCCATATAGTATATAATATGCTTGTTCCCGTATATAACATGTATGCTTGTTCCCGTATATAACATGATTGTTCCCGTATATAGCATGCTTTTTCCCGTATATAACATGATTGTTCCCGTATATAACATGTATGCTTGTTCCCGTATATAATATGATTGTTCCCGTATATATAGCATGCTTGTTCCCGTATATAACATGATTGTTCCCGTTTATAACATGCATGCTTGTTCCCGTATATAACATGATTGTTCCCGTATATAACATGCTTGTTCCCGTATATGCTTGTTCCCGTATATATCATGCTTGTTCCCGTATATAACATGCTTGTTCTATGATCAGTCGTGTTTCCGGTTTTCACATATCTGCATAGGCTCTTAGACGACAATTAGTAACAGGAAAGACGCATGAAATGATCAATTAGCAAATATCGCCTAACTGACCCTACGTGGAGGACACATAATACTGTAAATGAACATTCATATATACTATATATTACAGCATGCGGAAGTCTCCCCACTTTGTGCCAGGAAGAACGTATTACGGAGTCACCGTTTGCCCATCTTAAATGAATCGTTATGTATATCTACAGGGATACTTCCTCATTCCACGTGTTTACCTATAGACAGTGAAGTTGAATACATCTGCACACAGTCAAAATTAAAAGAACTATGTATATGCGTTGACATGGGTTGGTTCTCATAACAGGATAACAGCAAATTGAATTTCCTGATAACAGTTAACAGTAAATTAAAAAACACTGAAAACAGTTAATATTTTTTCACAAAAACAGATAACAAAATATTTTCGCCAAAAACAGGATGACAGAAATCATAGCATCATTACGAAACATGCACAGCTCTGACAGTTTATTTGGCGAGATTGACTGTCGCTACATATGAGTCCAATTTATTAGGCGAGGCGACCGATATACCTTTTACAACGCCGGGACCGGGAATCCAACCTCGGTTGCACTGGTGAGTGCACCATACCCGTACACCAGAACATATTTCCTACTTTTTTGCTGACATACCAAATTGGCAATAGCTTCTGCCTATGTCACAAGATGTGGAATCGAACCCCCTCGGTTGAAGAACATATTTCCTACTTTCGCCGACTTACCAATAGCCTCTTCTACCTCACTTACAACGCCGGGACGGGGAATCGAACCTCGGTTGCATTGATGAATGCGCTATACCCGCACACCCGAACATATTTCCTACTTTCGCCGACTTACCAATAGCCTCTTCTACCTCACTTACAACGCCGGAACGGGGGGAATCGAACCTCGGTTGCATTGATGAATGCGCTATACCCGCACACCCGAACATATTTCCTACTTTCGTTGACCTTTCAACGCCCGTTCTAGTGTATCGAGTCCGGCCAGATACTGGTATCAAGTTATAATCAGTAGCATATGATTTATACATGTAATATATACTTGAGCAAAAAGTTATAATCAGTAGCATATGATTTATACATGTAATATATACTTGAGCAAAAGCTGATAGTGTCAGATTTATAACCATTTCCATGACAACGTAGAGAAAGCTCCCTTTGTGCACCAGATGGATTATATTGAAACATGTTTTCCGTGTGTCTGCGGTATCGTCGTAGTGTAATTAAATGCTTACATTTATATAATATAAAGATTACTGAGGAGTGTGAATGATTACAGTTCAGGGGCGGATGCAGGATTTGAGATTAGCGGGGCGCAATTTAAAAAACACACACAATTAACAACCAAAAAACATGCACATAAGCACTTTTTATTTTATTTTGGGCGGAGGTGGAGAAGTGGGGGAGGGGGTGCGCAATTTTAAACTTAAAAAATAACAACACAAAAAACAAAAACAAAAAACGCCTTTGCGTATGCATTTTCATAACCTTTCAGATTTTAGAGGGTTGTGGGTGGGAGGGTGGAGTGGAGTAGGGGTCACCCACTCCCCTGCATCCGTCCTATTACTAGTCTCACCGCTGGATCGAAAGTTGGGCTGAATTGACAATCCTTTGGCTAATATATGTTCCTGTACCCAGCTGTAAGAATCATACCGGTTTTATAGTATGTTCCTACCGCTGATTCGAAAAATCAGTAGAGAATGTGAACTTGTTCGGTGATGTTTCTTAAGACACAATGTATGTAATGCCTGCCTAAACAACTAAAATGACATCCATATGTTCTACATGCGAGTCACATAATTATACATTTCATATGCAAATAACACATTTATTGCATCGACAGTAGTTTATTTAATTTTAAATTCTTTTATTTTACTTCATTTTAGGCCACTATTTGCATACTTTTCGTAAGTATGTCAAGTATCACATGTGATTACTTTTATACGACCAGCATATCATTTTCATATGTGACACATAGTATGTATCAAATCACCTATCTAATAAAGTAACACATAAATTACGGGGCACATGGACACATGGACGCATGGACGTGGACGCATGGACGCATGTACACATGTACACATGGACACATAGACACATTTTTCTATTGTATGGCTGCTTACATGATTAAATGTAGTATGTGAAACTGGTTGTTTTCAACGAAACGAACGTTTTTACTCTTCAATAAAGGAGCTAATTTATTAGGGTAGCACACACTATATGATTTGTTTATTGTTCATTTTGTACTACAATAGCTGTTATACGGTTGGGAAGCAGAATTAAAATAGGAAGTCATTTACGTTTTTTGGATCACCAGATACAAAGAAGTAATGTATTACCTGAACAATCAAAGGTCATCCAGGATATGAAATGGTGATATCTGAACCAGGATGAAAACCAATATAACATGATGTGGGGGTAACCCAGACCTCAACCAGGCATAGTGAAACTCGAACATATACGTGCTCATGGTTATAAGGTTAAAGGGACACGTGACAATCTTGAAGTTTGTATCAGTCATTAAAATAAGCGTCTCGATTTATTAATCCTGTAAAAGTTTGAGTTTTAATTTTCTTCGTTATTCTACAACTGGGTTTACTATATTATTTTTGCGATATAACCAACAGCTAGAAATATGAAGAAAAAACATAAATCTTTATACTATTTTTATAATTTATATGAATGATTGAATATAAATGCAAGTTACGTAGAAAAACTAAGGGTCTAAGAGATTTAACAAAAAAATGAAGTTTGCCGTATGTCACAGGCCTGAGTGAGGGGTTTACTACTTATACCGTATAGTAGTTCATACTTGTACAACAGTCTTATAAGTATCTTAAAGTAGCTATCCCGCCAACAACATCCACATTTTCCAACATATGTAGCCTACAGCGTTGCTTAACCTACTGACGACGAGGTATATATAACTTACCTATTTTGAGAATCCAAACTGTATAGACACAATATAAACCGCTTTAACCAGCCAGGCCAAACCCAAAAACTGGAGCGTCGAAATAGTTACCAACTCATAATTCATTTTGCGCATATTCAATCACGGGTGTTATAAAAACCCTTGAATAAACCTATACTTTTAATTGGCACATATACATTATCATATGACCTGAACACCTGGCTAGAGTTTGGATAACGGTTTTGTAGTGCATTTTTTTGCCGTTATTTGGAGGGTTATTTCTTTAAATAAAGACCGTATACGGACTATGGTAATCTTGTTGATGTAGACATGGGATGAACAATGAACCATATATGTAGACATGGGATGAAAAATGAACCATATATAGGGGCCTGTGTACACATGGGATGAACAATGAACCATATATAGGGGCCTGTGTAGACATGGGATGAACAATGAACCATATATAGGGACCTGTGTAGACATTGGATGAACAATGAACCACATATAGGGGCCTGTGTAGACATGGGATGAACAATGAACCATATATAGGGGCCTGTGTAGACATGGGATGAACAATGAACCATAAGACATGGGATGAACAATGAACCATATATAGGGACCTGTGTAGACATGGAATGAACAATGAACCATATATAGGGACCTGTGTAGACATGGGATGAACAATGAACCATATATAGGGACCTGTGTAGACATTGGATGAACAATGAACCATATATAGGGGCCTGTGTAGACATTGGATGAACAATGAACCATATATAGTGACCTTTGTAGACATTGGATGAACAATGAACCATATATAGGGACCTGTGTAGACATGGGATGAACAATGAACCATATATATGGGCCTGTGTAGACATTGGATGAACAATGAACCATATATAGGGGCCTGTCTACACATTGGATGAACAATGAACCATATATAGGGGCCTGTGTAGATATGGGATGAACAATGAACCATATATACGGGCCTGTGTAGACATGGGATGAACAATGAACCATATATAGGGACCTGTGTAGACATTGGATGAACAATGAACCATATATTGGGACCTGTGTAGACATTGAATGAACAATGAACCATATATAGGGGCCTGTGTAGACATGGGATGAACAATGAACCATATATAGGGACCTGTGTAGACATGGGATGAACAATGAACCATATATAGGGACCTGTGTAGACATGGGATGAACAATGAACCATATATAGGGACCTGTGTAGACATTGGATGAACAATGAACCATATATAGGGACCTGTGTAGACATCGGATGAACAATGAACCATATATAGTGGCCTGTGTAGACATGGGATGAACAATGAACCATATATAGGGACCTGTGTAGACATTGGATGAACAATGAACCATATATAGGGACCTGTGTAGACATGGGATGCACAATGAACCATATATAGGGACCTGTGTAGACATTGGATGAACAATGAACCATATATAGGGGCCTGTGTAGACATTGGATGAACAATGAACCATATATAGGGACCTGTGTAGACATTGGATGAACAATGAACCATATATAGAGGCCTGTGTAGACATGGGATGAACAATGAACCATATATACGGAACTGTGTAGACATTGGATGAACAATGAACCATATATAGGGGCCTGTGTAGACATTGGATGAACAATAAACCATATATAGGGGCCTGTGTAGATATGGGATGAACAATGAACCATATATACGGGCCTGTGTAGACATGGGATGAACAATGAACCATATATAGGGACCTGTGTAGACATTGGATGAACAATGAACCATATATAGGGACCTGTGTAGACATTGGATGAACAATGAACCATATATAGGGGCCTGTGTAGACATGGGATGAACAATGAACCATATATAAGGGCCTGTGTAGACATGGGATGAACAATGAACCATACATAGGGACCTGTGTAGACATTGGATGAACAATGAACCATTTATAGGGGCCTGTGTAGATATGGGATGAACAATGAACCGGATATAGGTTCCTGTGTATACATCGGATGAACATTTAACCACATATATGGGGCCTGTGTAGACATGGGATGAACACAGAACCACATATAGAGACACGGGATGAACATCGGACCACATATAGGGCCCCGTGTAGACATGGGATGAACATTGAACTTTATATAGTGGCCTGTGTAGACATGGGTGAACATTGAACCACATATAGGGGCCTGTGTAGACATGGGATGAACATAGAACCACATATAGGCCCTGTGTAGACATATGTGACCTGTGTAGACATGGGATGAACATTGAACCACATATAAAGCCCCATGTAGACATGGGATGAACATTGAACTTTATATAGTGGCCTGTGTAGACATGAGATGAACACTGAACCATCTATAGGGGCCTGTGTAGACATGGGATGAACATTGAACCACATACAGGAGCCTGTGTAGACATGGGATGAACCCTGAACGATATATAGGGCCCATGTGTAGACATGGGATGAACATTGAACCATCTATAGGGCCCTGTGTAGACATGGGATGAACATTGAACCACATACAGGGCATGTGTAGACATAGTAGGCTACAAAACCTACAAACTTAGAACCAACTGAGCATAGGGCTACTCGTATTATATACATACACAGTAAACTACATATATAATATACATACACAGTAAACTACATATATTATATACATACACAGTAAACTATAAGTGTTTTTGTTTTAATTTATTATACAGTAAGTCTGACTGTAAAACAGTATTTGATTTCATTCTTTTATACTATTATATATTATATATAGACGTATGAATATCGAATATATCGATTAATTGTGCATTACTTTTATAAAATCGTAATCAATTTAATGTTCTACAATATATTACATAGATCTATGCTGAACAAGTATAATGTATAATGCTTTTATTAAATTGTCATTGTATTTAATACATCTAGTCTACATTATATTATTTCAACTAACTGCAGCGCCTCGATCAGTGGTCGAGTATCGATTCTTACGGATGGCGAAAATGTGTACAATAGTGGTTCTACCCAGCGAAAACGGGGTGATCTGCCTCTATCACAAAACAATCGTCCGTCTTATATGGGCTAAAATGTGTTTAAAAAATGACGTTTGTTTGTTTGTATGATGTTTTACGTCATTTTCAACACATGTACGGTTATATATGACGGTCGATTAGGCAAACCACCAACCTTTCCTGTGTAGAACCAGTACTGTACACCTACCGCCATCCGCAAGAATCGACACTTCCTCATATACAAGTCGAGTTCCCAGTGGGATTCGAACCCGCAGCAATGACGTGAAACATCATTCAAACAAACAAACAAACAAACAAATCTATAACTAACTATTAGTTAAATTCTGTTTTGTGGATTCGATGATTTTATTATATATCCCATAATTGTTCCAGATAAACGGTCAAATAAATTATCTTATTTAACGACATAATTATATATGCATTATTTGTGTCAACATTTTAAGGGAAACTATTTACGTTTTTATAAAGTAGGCATACTATAAACCAGTATTAGAGTTAGTAATCAGTTCAGTAAGAAGGGCCTCGACGCACCCTCTAACACTGCATGAATCATGACAGATGGTGAGACAACCGAACGTGAGACAACGCAGAAATATAGTCCCTCAAAGAAATTATAACGGTTTGAATCGATGCATACTTTGTACATGTACTGCATACGGAAACTATAGTGTCTCAAATCGGTGTTAAAAAACTGCAATATATTTTGTATTTTTACAAATGAAAAATACATTTATTTATTAATTTCCGTAAAACGCGGACGATTTTTTATCGGCTGCTAAACTTCCACTTCAAATTCCTCCGCGACTACAATTATCGACTCTGATTCATGCGACTGACAGTCTCGCTGAAACAGTGAAGTTGTATGAACGTTGCGTGAGAAACCTCTTAGAACGTAAGTTAACTATTTATTTCACAACCTTTGCTTATTGTTGTAAATATTTACTAATTATCTAATGATCATCTCATGTTTATAGCATTGTATTTGCATTATTTGCATATTTTTTATTTCACGGGGTTGAGAGATTTTTGCCTTCACCGACCATGCGGAAATATTACGAAAATTATCATCTGTCAGTGAATCGTGTGATTACTGTTGCATTGTGTATTAGAAGAAAATGTGTAATGTTTGAGCAGAATGAATTTTATATGGGTCTCCAAGGGCGGATCCAGGGAGTGGTGGGTGCGCCCACCCCGCTAAATACAGTCGCTTGTCGCACGGCAAATCAATCCGTTGTTCATTGAATTTAACACCTTAATATTCTGAAAATGCAAATATTGTCATGTTTTTTTTTTATTATTATATAAAACTCTTATTATCCAGAATAAGTACGTTATATTTTTAGAATATTTAAGTAACTAGACGCTATAGTTTTGCGTTAGTAGTGTTTGAAAGAAATGTTCACTTCAGTCCGTCCGAGATGTCTCCGAGAAAATTTAAAAGTCGAATTTTCGCGTAATTTACATGTAAATAAGGCAATCTTAATAGTGATGATATTTATAACCGGATAATAAAATGTTACGGGTAGGGTGGTGACGGTTTCATGTATATATGATATATCTTACTCGTTAGTCTGCTAACTTAACATTAGTCAGTGAAAACTGCCTTATCATTCCACTGATCGATGGCGAGTGTAGTTCAGAATGACGCATCATATGCACTCTGAGAAAGAAACAAAGGGCTGCCAAATGTTCGGAGTCTGAGTCGGCCAGACGGTCTTTGTCTACTATGTAATTTGAGATGCGTGTCTACTTTCATTGATTGTATGCCGCACAATGTAACATTTATTTTGTTCTGTATCCGTATTTAACTACTGTTTGATTATTTATTGCTGCTGCCGTCATAATAAACATAATTTCCTCACGAACATTGTCTTCCTGAATCCCCATTGTTACTGTTAGGACCAGAATTCATTATTGTATTATTGCTTTCGACTCTTAGGTTAACGCGAGGACCTTCTAATAAACGGAACTTTTATAACTCTTGAGTCGGCAAACAAATTATGTATACTAATGTAATACAAAACCTGCACGAACTTCTTTCGGAACATGCGCAGGCATGCGATTTCACATCTGCGTCACTTTTACTTTGTCGAACATTTTCTCGTAAGCGAGGAAATTATGCATACCACGGCTGTATGGTAAACAACGGGAAGTTATAATCCAACACACATTCTCGCCGTGATTAAAAGCAACGTTTTCTGATGTCAAAAACAACAACAACAGTTTTGTAACTGTTCTTGATGCATGCGCCTTGTTCATTTCGTGCCTATTTAAAATTATGAATATCATCCACAACGAAATGTTGGTAGAACTTGTTACTCGACCCATTTGTCATTATAATATTTCTCTATTGTACATACTCAGTATGTGTATGTTATTCTGCATGTAAACATTATTGGCAGTAAAATATGTTTAAATCAAAAAAGCAGTTGTCTTGACTTGCTGCAATATGCGTTAACACTCCATCGTCAACACTAACGACAGCGTCCACTCAGCATGCGGAAGCTGGGTGTTCCGTTTATCCGCTTGCAATCCGAGATAAGCGGGATTGTATATACATGTGCAAAATATAAAACTATTTAAATTAGTAAAACGCAAGCATTATGTCGTGTTTAAGCGTGTCTTGTCCACAAAGCATACAGTATGACCATTCTCATGAAAATGGGAAAGCCATTCAGGGGCGTAGCTGTGCCTAAATCAGTGTGTAGGCACAAGGTCTATAATGGGGTCAGGGGGCATACTCCCGCGGATTTATTTTTAGAAGGAAGGCAAATCCTGCATTCTGACGGTATTTTAAGCAGCAAACAATTTGTTTATAATATGTAACCCGCGATTTCAAGCTTTTTTAAACTGCGAGTTTGCAAAAGTATCGGAACAGAGCAAGATAACATACGTAATATGAATACTTGCTTTCTGAAATTCTTTCGAAATTTTGCACAATCATGGTGTGTTTGGTTCGGAAAGACCGCGAGCGAAAACAGTTCAACTTTTTATTTTCTGAAAAGACCACGAGTAAAAACTGGTATGAGTTGACCATACCCCTCCATTCCCTACCCCACTCAGTTTTTATTGCATTTTTTGCATTTTTATTTTTTTGTATTTCTGGGGACAATGTGTAGGCACGTGCCTACAGTGCCTATGCAGCTACGCCACTGATATTATTACAGATAAAAAATATCAATCAAAATTTATTTTTGACGTAAACAATATTTTTTTGCCGAAATATTCGTTCGAGGTATTGTTACTGAAACTGACATAAGGTCAAAAAAATGAAATAGCTGTGTTTCCGGTGGCCCGACCGACCCTATTTGAAGGGGCCGACCCTAAAACATTTTATGAAAAAAAAAAAAAAAAAAAAAAAGATTTTTTTTTATTTGTTCTGAACAATGATTCATCACAATATATCGAGGTAAACTTACATCACAGAGAAACTTTCAGCTGTATCATTAACTTGTATGGGGTTTATATGATAAATACATGTAGAATCTCACAATATCTTGCTCCAAAAAAAAGAGAAGAAAATGCCTACCTACCGACACTATTTTTTCAGAGCATGCAATAGGAAACACATATATTTTTCATTTTGGCCTAAGCCTACATCTCGTATTCGAGAAGGGCATATGTCGTCCTTCGATAACACATATGCTAATTCCAACATATTGACATGCTCGATCTTATTCACAGTGAAGAATTATTTCTTTAAAAAAAAAACTGGTTGCCTTAGAAACGGTGCCTTCATTTTCATTCAATTTGCATTGATCTGAATTTGATCGATATTCTCCGGAATTATTTTATATGTTGCACAGTGTCAAGCACTTGCTTACGTGACTTCTGAATACGTCTCCTCTTCACGCTACCACTCCCAACCCCACCCCACCCAACCACCAACCAAACCTCAATCACCATCCTACCCCACAACCACAGAACCAGTCTGGTTAATTAATTAGAATGTGTTGTTTTTTTCGACCTTGAAAAAAAAGAAAGAAAAAGGATCGATAAGTACCCAAATGTTGATATTGAACTCGAGACAAACGTTTTTTTTTCTAAATTTCTATATGGGCATCATCTCTTACTTTTCTGTATGAAACTGGTAGTTTTTTCCTGGATGACCTGTGTAACGAGAGTCCGTGATGGATTTTTATTTTATGTGATATAACCATAGGGTTAGTTTTGTGTTGTCATTTGTATAATGAAACTACGAGACGACGCTTGTCATAATTAAACACTCTACTAATAGTACATTGCCACGTATTACATATATCATTAAGGGTCATCACCAATACAGTTAATGCGTTTTTTCTAATATAGCTTCTAGACGTATTTAACTGTCATATCGATTAGCAGGGCGTGGTATATCTGCGAGAATCGTAACTCGTATGGTATGTACATGATACCATAAGAGCCATGATTCCCATGTCTAGGCGTGGTAGTATTGTGTTACGGTATTAACGCAAATCAACAGAGATCAAGCAATGTCAAGTCAGGAGCATAAAAGATAGCCACGGCTAGACTACTGGCAGAACTGTGTCTCACTACAACAGTTATGTTCATTGATATTGCCATATTTTGAAATATTGGCCTTTTTTAGCAACGGAACATGTGTAATCGATAGAATTATTATATTCTGAACTGAATATGAGTTTGGCTCGTAATCCTTAGTAATTGCATCCTTTCAAGTTTGGTTATGATTTAATCAAGCGATGGAGATGCCATCATTTATGTAAATAAGATGATTCAGGGGAGGAATTTTCTAGAAATACTGTCCTCATCTATGAATAATACTTGAATTTTGCTCTAAGCTGACACCCTGTTGTATTTGTTTTATTTGTTTTTATTTTGTACAACGTCAATGTAGAATCCGGACAGTTGATTACGCCCCTGTTGTATTTCGATTATCCACACAACGTCAATGTATAATCCGAACAGTTGATTACACTGTGTTAAAGTATATGTTCTGTTTTTCGGTATTTGAGAACTTTGGGGGATACACTTATGCTAGTGTAGTCATATTTGCTTTTATTGCCGCCATCTGGTCCCTGCAGCAAATTGTTTCCTGGTTTATATATATGTTTGTATCATTGGTTTATCTCGCAGACGACTAACGTACGACTCTCTTGTAAAATACTGCTGCTACAAGCATCGATTTCCAGAATAGCTGATGCAGCTATTACCATATGCACGTAATCTGCAGACGGAAAACTACGGATTAAAGGGACACATTACAATCGTTATTTTTTAAAAACTCGCGGCGTTGACTACTGACCCGAGAAGGGTACTATTGCACGAGACGGCACGCCGAGTGCATTATTATCCTTCCCCGCTAGTTTTTCTGCATAATTTGCATTTGTTCAATCATTAATATTAATTATAAGAATGGTATAAAGCAGTTTGTTTTTGCATATTATTAATTTTTGATATTATTGCACCAATAATATATTAAAACGTATAGTATAATAAGACGAAATAGTGAATATATCGAGACATTTCAAACCCACATTTCAAACCGTGTGTCCCTTTAAATAGATTGATATCCATTCAAGCCTACAATGTAGGGAATAGTAAAATCATTCATGTTTAATCACTGGCCGGTTTCATGTGACTATTTAGTACAGTTCGATTTATTTTGACTGATGCTCTTGGTCGTCCGTCCGACGGCCCCACCCACCAACCCAGGGCCGACCCCCACCAAAGACTGTCAGACAGAAGGCTTATCATGTGGTGTGTTTGCATACATATATATATAATCTTGGTGAATCGCACATCCTCAGAGAAGATCGCACAAACAAGCATGGACCTGCTGATATATACTGTCCGAGATAGTGTACAGTTTATTACTTTCTAATTGAAACTAATAAATCTCAGTACACATGTGAAGTGCTCTTGCGAAGTTAGCGAGCAAACACTTGGACATCAGCCGCCACGTTGGTTTATTTATAAACCACTTGTATGGTCTGCATAATCAAGTTTAGATTTGTAACACTTTACATAACGTTTAAAAGGGCTGGCGTGGCCTAGAGGATAGCACGATGTACTTAAAAGTCTGCGGACCTGGGTTCAAATCTCACCGGCACTGCTGAGTTTCTTGATGAACAGGTTCAAATCTCACCGGCACTGCTGAGTTTCTTGATGAACAGGTTCAAATCTCACCGGCACTGCTGAGTTTCTTGATGAACAGGTTCAAATCTCACCGGCACTACTGAGTTTCTTGATGAACAGGTTCAAATCTCATCGGCACTACTGAGTTTCTTGATGAACAGGTTCAAATCTCACCGGCACTGCTGAGTTTCTTGATGAACAGGTTCAAATCTCACCGGCACTGCTGAGTTTCTTGATGAACAGGTTCAAATCTCACCGGCACTACTGAGTTTCTTGATGAACAGGTTCAAATCTCACCGGCACTGCTGAGTTTCTTGATGAACAGGTTCAAATCTCACCGGCACTGCTGAGTTTCTTGATGAACAGGTTCAAATCTCACCGGCACTACTGAGTTTCTTGATGAAAAGGTTCAAATCTCATCGGCACTACTGAAGAGGTTCTTGATGAAAAGGTTCAAATCTCACCGGCACTACTGAGTTTCTTGATGAAAACGCTCCGTTTCTTTAGCTTCGTCCGTCGCATGGAGGGCTCATATTCGCCTATCATTCGAATCCCACTGGGAGCTGGAGGTGTCGATTCTTATGGATGGCGGGAGGTGTACATTCCTGGTTCTACCCAGGAAAAGTGGGTATTCTGCCTCCACCACAAAAAATCGAACGTCATAATATATAACCGTGTATATATCTTCCGATCACGTTAAACAATTGTTTTCACATAGGAATAGTTAGTGGGGTAGGGCAGATTCCCGGATTCCTATATACTGAGTAGGAGTAGGGCAGATTCCCGGATTCCTATATACTGAGTAGGAGTAGGGCAGATTCCCGGATTCCTATATATTTAGTAGGAGTAGGGAAGATTCCCAGATTCCTATATAGTTAGTAGGCAGATTCCCGGATTCCTATATAGTTAGTAGGAGTAGGGCAGATTCCCGGATTCCTATATACTGAGTAGGAGTAGGGCAGATTCCCGGATAACCTATATATTAAGTAGGAGTAGGGAAGATTCCCAGATTCCTATATAGTTCCTATATAGTTAGTAGGCAGATTCCCGGATTCCTATATACTGAGTAGGAGTAGGGCAGATTCCCGGATTCCTATATAGTTAGTAGGAGTAGGGAAGATTCGCAGATTCCTATATAGTTCCTATATAGTTATTAGGCAGATTCCCGGATTCCTATAGATGTATCCTCCTCTAATCAACATTCATTTCAGTTTTGAAAGGCTTTCAGTATTATTTTCCTTTTCCTTTTCCTTTCCGATTTTTTTTTGTATCAATTTGAAAAAAATACACACTGAATGTTTACATAGTCCTTCACCATGGTAACCTAGCATACCTTTCTTGACCTTGCCCATCATGTTTTCCTTTCCGCATATTAATTTAATATAATAATATAATATTTTAGTTTTTTTGACAGCGCTGGCTCGCGAATAGGGTACTCAGTGCAACTTATTTCAAACAATGAAATCGATTTGCATGCATATCAGATTATCTCAAAATGCCATTCACCCAAAAACTAAAATAGTCAAACGAGTTAACATTAAGTATGTAGATGATCGTGTATAACTGTGTCAACGGTTGTTCTTTTATTTTCTATAATCAAGTTACAATATCTTGATATGGAAGGCTGTATATGCTTTACCATTGTTTGTTTTAACAATACATGCCTTTGTTGAGAGAGGTTGGTGTTTTGGTGATAAATTAAAACGTGAGGTACTGTTCGTGAAAATAACATTAATTCGTCATAATGTAGGGACTATAGCCGATTTTCAATGAAATGGTAATTTCACGGTCATTTTCAATCCAACATCATTATATTGTTAAATGTTTATCTGATATTTATACGTTTAAGAATCGTAAAGTTTCTAGTAGCATCCTAAACACGTAAACTTCAAGAATATTTGAACGTTAAGCTTGTCCAGAAGCGGATCCGAGGGGGGGTGCATCCTAAACACGTAAACATCAAGAATATTTGAACGTTAAGCTTATCCAGAAGCGGGGGGGAGGGGGGGGGGGGTGCATCCTAAACACGTAAACATCAAGAATACTTGAACGTTAAGCTTATCCAGAAGCGGATCTACGAGGGAAAAAAGGGGGGGGGGGCATCCTAAACACGTAAACTTCAAGAATATTTGAACGTTAAGCTTGTCCAGAAGCGGATCTACGAGGGAAAAAGGGTGTGTGGGGGGGGGGTGCATCCTAAACACGTAAACTTCAAGAATATTTGAACGTTAAGCTTGTCCAGAAGCGGATCTGAGGGAGAAAGGGGGGTGGGGTGCATCCAAAACACGTAAACTTCAAGACTATTTGTCCAGAAGCGGATCTACGAGGGAGAAAGGGGGTGGGTGTGTATCGTAAACACGTAAACTTCACTCGCTGTGCCCGTCCGCGAACTGCATGTTAAGCTTGTCCAGACACGGATCTACTAGGGAGAGAAGGTGTGGGGAGTGGAGGGGGTGGGGGGTCGTGGGGCGCCCACCTAAATAACATGTTTTATTTAAAATGCGTTTTTCCCTGAAGAATGAATTGCAGGAACTTTTTTCCCGTTAGATTTTGAAACAAATCGCTAACGACACGTGTTAATTAGCGTAAACATGTTATTGCGGAATGAGAATTGCTTGTGATTTCAGAAGTTTCCCACCACTCCCATTCTGAAACAGGATCTGCATATGCTGTCAGATTGTATCGGCCTTTTCTTTGATCTCCCAGATGAAGCTACATCATAAACGTTAATTCGCATCATTGTGAACATTTCTGTTACAATGGTTTGCTGTTTCACGCCGTGGAGGCATTGCTCAGATGTTATAATTAATGTATTAACTTCCTAACGAAGGCTTCGTACCTGGAGAGTGTCACGAGTACCTTTAATTCTCAGTTTCTGCAATTATTCCAAATTCTGAATGTAAATGATGCTTATCGTTTATTCTGGAATTTGAAGAATGCGTGGTTGAACATTCACAGACATACTACAAGCTACTATACATACTTACGTAGTGCTAATCTAATACAGTGTGGACGAAAGCATGTTGCTACTGAAACCAACACACGTGCTTTATACTGCAGCCTAGCTCTGCTCATTTCTTTTGTGCAGTTGTAGAATTCACGTTGATTGTCATTGTGCTTTTACAACTGATGACATGTTTAAGATGTGTTTTTCCATCATGTGCAGGATATCAATTACAATTAATGCCAAGGCTGTATGTAATAAGTTATTAACATGGAAGACGTTTAGTTTGTGCTAAACTCAAAACTACTAAAGTATCGTCCATCCATCCATCCATCCTGCCCATCCCACACGTTAAGCTACCACTCAATTAATATATGTATATTCAGAGTCCAGATAAACGGTATTTTACCCCTTAAAATAAATCTGCAATGTCGAGTTTGACGATTTTTAAGGGCAGTTGTTACAGTTGAATTGTTTTTTACTCAAAAACATGAATTTTTATGCTAGAATTGTAATTTTTCAATGCTGATTGACTCCCTAATTTATTTATTCAATGCTGATTTCCTAAATGCTCCCAAGCATTGCTTATCATCTGGAGCTCTGTATATTGATCTACTTGTCAATTATTATCAGCCCTGAAGCCTATAATAAACTTCTGACCCGGTTCTTTAGCCATGTGTTTCTTTGCAAAATGTGACAACAGCTGCGAGGTTGCTTGTGAGAAACTGAGGGGTCATTTTGTATTCTGCTGTTATCTCGTGGGTCGGGATCCCGTCCTTTTCGGAAGCGATCAGTCCAGCCATGTCCATTTTCGAGCAGAGATGTGAAGCCAAGTGACCAGTTTGAAATTTAACGAAACATATTCATTATTCATTGTTTTATTTGTATTGGTCTGAGTTGTATACCTTGATTTATAACTCCAGTTGAATAATCTGCGAAAGCACGTATCGTAATGGTCTTTATGGTGCGACTATCACTATCACCGGATGCCTCTGTGACCATCTGGTCAGATACCACTATTGATTTGGGGCTTCTGATTGGTTGAAAAAAGTATAGGGTCTATTAGGGCATATAGTCAGATTGTAAGGTAGATTCTGATTGGATTAAATTACCCAAATCATAACAAATCCCCATAAAACATCAAAATATTATGTTTCCATCATAAAACATGTTGATTTAGGATATTTTGACTGAAATTTGCATTTTTATGGATACAATTTTACTGAGAGTATATTTGCAAAAAGTAAAATTTCTTTACTGCCATTCTGGGGGTGGCCACCTTCAGTGAACTATTAGAGGCTGAAAGCATCAGATTATCCCCAATTTGCTGGTCATTTTTTAGTGTCTCTAAGATAGTTCTTTAAAAACAGTTAGGTTTTATCATCCATTCGGATATAGGAATAGGGGTTGTAGGCCAAAAGGCTATAATGGAGGACTATGGGAAATGCAATAGTGGTATATGACCATCTGCAGCGCTTAATTTTTCTCTTTTTTTCTTTGAAGACAAACTTGTTTATTTACCACTACCAACATTAAACCTCGAATGTAGTTCCTATAAAAATAATCCGTCCTTTTGTGTTGGAAAGGGGCATTGTAAGTAGGGTAAAATAGCCTACTTCTATTCATTTTGTTGTTGTATGTATAAGAAGTATATTCCAAGGTTTTAATGGATTATTGATGAAAATTTTCCAAATTTCCAAGCTATGCACACAGTGTGAGTAACTATTTTAATGAAGATGTACTCTTTGACCTGTTTAGTAAACAAACAAGAACTTTCTTACATGTCTTGTGATCCCACATTTTCTGGTGATTTTTATTAGTTTTCTATATGAATATTACACTGCTGCATTATCCATACTTCAGTTGAATTTAATAGCAACTCATTAATAGGTGACATTTTAACATTGGTGTCAGTGGAGAAAATAGTCGGTGGTTTCATACCTATATTCAAGTTTCGAAAGGGATCAATACTACCACAACAACCCCGCACAGCAGACGATGACTCAGACGATGATAGCAGACGATTTCCTGACAACATTCCTTTCTCTGGCCGCTTCAGCAGCCTGTCATGTTAGAGTGAATATTTCAACATCAAGAATGTATGACTTGATAACTACTGAAATTAATAGATCTAGTCCATGTTCAACAACCGATAAAGAATCTACTCGTATAACAGTGCTTAAAGGGGCTGTTCATAAAACAGTTCATTTAATAATATTTGCAGACGATATTATG